>JAJHZJ010000591.1:4826474-5008974 GCA_023548195.1 Bettongia penicillata ogilbyi | reverse complement strand
CTACTGTGAGGAGGACCCTGAGGCAGACCCAAAGCTTGGATGTGATAGACTTAGTCCCTGTTCTCAGTGAAATCAGAGCCTATCAAGCAAATGTGGTAGGCACACAGGTCACCATGTAGCTGTGATTCATGCTACAGTTATTAAATATATGCACCCAGAGGGCTGAGTGAAGTCTGATGGGGGAAATGCTGTTGATGAGACTAGGGGTTCAGCAAAGGGACCTGCAGGTGGTGTTTGAGGTGGCTTTTCATAGCTCAGTGGGAATTCCATAGGAAAAGCGTTGGAGGCAGCATGGATAAAGATATGGAGGCAGGAAAGTCAAGACTTGTTTGAGGCAGAGAGCTAGAACCCAGGCATGAGGGGGTACTGACTGTGGAGGTGGGAGGTCTACTTTGGACTCCCAGGTTCACCTCTTAGGAGTTGTGAGAAGCCTCAGTTTCCCCATATGTAAAATGGAGAAAACCATCCCAGAAGTCCTCCTACCCACCCTCCACGATGGTTATGAGGGAAGCATTTTCTACACTTCACAAGAGATGGGAGGTGGGGAATGGGGTTCTGACCTGTGGGGAGCTCCCTCCCAGTCTTAGCACTGACCCTCTCTACAGAACAGGGTAGCCTCTGTTCTGCCTGTTAAAGTGCTGCTCAGGGCTCTGAGTGGGTCTTTCTGATTCCAGGTCCAGCACTCTCCACATGTACCTCAATGTTAGGATCTCAGTACTGGATTTGGAATCTGAAGGATGGGTTCAAAGCCCAGCCTTTACTAGCTGTGTGACCTGACTCCAAGAATGTCAGTTTCCCCATCTGTCAAAAGAAAAGTGATTTCAGAGCCTGAAGGCACCAGAGGAGTACAGCCAGCACAGTGGGGAGGGTGTGCGGGGAAAGCTTGGTGGTACTGCATTGGTGATAACAGCCACAACAGCTAACATGTAGAGATCGCCTGCTGAGGCCCAGGTACTGTGCTCAGTGCTTCACAATGGTGATCGCCTTTGATCCTTACAAAAGCCCTGGGAGGGAGGGGCTATTATCATTATCTCCTTTTTACAGAGGGGGAAACTGAGGCACACAGGGGTGAAGTGACTTGCCAAAGGTCATACAGCTTAGTGTCTGAAGCCAGATTTGAACTCAAGTCTTCCTGACTCCAGACCTGGTCTTCTATCCATCCACTGGGCCATCTAGTTGCCATATGTCTAGTCAAGCTCTGGTCCTAGTCAGGTCGGGTCCTGTATTCGAGGAGGGAGTCTCATGACCCTCAGTGACTCAGAGGCCAGGCTTCTAAGGCTTGTCCCCCACTGTGTACCTGGCCTAGAGTTTCCCCAGAGTGTTAGACTATGTACACTATAGCCATGGAGGACCCAGGCCCCTGGCACCCTCCCTCCCAACTCTCTGGGCTGGGGACAGGGATATTGTCTGGTGGAAAGAAGGTGACTAGAGAGCATAGTAAGTGACACTAGGCAGGAAGCCAGAAGGCCTGCATTTGAATCCCAACTCTGAACCTCCATCCATACCTGGATGGTCCACACACAGGATCTCCTGGGTGAGCAAAGCCTGTCGCATTTCTGGGACACCATTTCCTCCTGTGTAAAATGGGTGCCAACATCCTGAGCCTGTCTACCTCAGAGGGCTCTTGTGTGAGGAGTACTCTGGAAAAATCCAGGTGCTTATGGCAGTGTGAGCTCCCCAGCAGAGGCTACAAGGCTGGGGATGATGGGGATGACTGTGCTGGGCTGCTGTTCCCTCTTCGGTATTCTTTATTACAAGGGAAGGCTTGGTGGGGAGGTAGGAAGGAAGAAGGGAAGGTGGGAGGGAGGGAGGGAAAAGAGGAAGGAAGGATGAGGGAAGAAGGGAGAAAGGAAAGGTAGGGAGGAAGGAACGAAGGGATGGAGGGAAGACGAGGGAGGAAGGAAAGGGAAAAGGGACAGAAGGAGAGAAAGGAAGGATTTATTAAGTAGATACTGTGTGTTGGGCACTAGGCTAACCACCTTTCAGATATCCCATTTGATCTTTAAAACAATCTGGGAGGTAGATGCTGTTATGACTCCTATTTTACCAAGAAACTGAGACCCAGAGATGTTCAGTGACTGGCCTGGGTGACAGAGTTCATAACGTCTGAGGCTGGATTTGAACTCAGGCCTCCCTAACCCCAGATAGGGGAGGAAAATGTTTAGAAATGAAAGGGATGTTAAAAACAAAAGGTGCCAATTTTTAAAAACACTCAACACCCCCAGAACTTTCTTTAAAACACCCCAGGATGGTTCAGTACAAAGAGAAGAGAAAAGGGCAGGAGTCTTAAGTCTCTGTGATTGACTGT
Source organism: Bettongia penicillata ogilbyi (assembly GCA_023548195.1). Lineage (NCBI taxonomy): Eukaryota > Metazoa > Chordata > Mammalia > Diprotodontia > Potoroidae > Bettongia > Bettongia penicillata. Next base: position 5,006,666 of record JAJHZJ010000591.1, on the reverse strand, counting down.
GTGACCTTGGGCAAGTCACCTTCCTCTAGGGTCTTGGTTTCTCTTTGGGAAAGGGGGATGGGGTGGTTCCATCTAAAGTTCCTTCTGTGACTTCATGGATAGAACCACAGGCTGGCAGTATCTCAGAGTTGGAAGGGCCTCAGAGGCTTTACCCAACCTTTCGTCCTCTCCCTTTGCCAAGGAGAGGACCCTTCTCCAGCATGGCTGAAGAGAGGTCCACCAGCCACAGCATGAAGTCCTCCAGGGAGGGGCAGTCATTCCACCCTGGACAGCTCCCAGCCTCCACGGACCTTTCCAGAGCTTCCCCCCAGGCTCCTGCTCTTGCCAAACAGAAAGAGTCAAATCTGTCTTCCTCCATAGTCCTGAAAGAAAAGCTATCACCTCTCCCCTGAGACTTCTATTTCTAGGCTGAACATGTTCAGTGTCTCAAAGAACTCTTCAGTTGTCATGGACTTGAGTTCTTCACCAGTCTGCTCATCCCTCTCTGGACCCCCTTCAGCCTGTTGATGTCCTCCCTAAAATGTGGATCTCAGGACTGAACACAAGACTTTTCCAGTGTGGTCTGCCTGGAGCCAAGTGCTCACCACCTTTATTCCTGGAAGCTGTGCTCTTCCCTATAGTCCAAGTTCGTGCTAGATTTTATGGCTGCCACATCCACAGCTCACTCAGATAGAGTCTGTGGTCCACTAAAACACCCAGACCTCCTTCAGACAAAATCCTATATCAACGGGATACCCCATCTCATCCGTATGACCTCAGCTTTTGGAACTTGGGTATAAGACTTTACATTTATCCCTCTGGTGAGATTTCATCTTATTAAATCTAACCTAGGGCTTTCACCTCGGGGCTGTCTGGATCCTGACTCTCATGACATGTGTTTGCTCTCACTGCCCACTTAATATCATCTTCTGCAAGTCTGATGAGTGGACATTTCCCAAAGTAACTCACTGATTAGAATGTAACACTATTGAGAGAAAGCCGTGCCAGTTCCATGGGGCACTCCACCAGAGTAACACCAAGTCATGTCTAAATGTACTGTTGTGAATTCTGTATCTTTTCATCCTTCCCATTCCCTTCGGTGGCTCATCATCATTCAATGATACCTGAAACCTTGTCTTCATATACCAGAGACCACCTCATCCAGAAGGGACTCCAGGTGAGCCTGGTCTCACCTGTTCTAGAGGAAGCCCTGCTGCCTTGTGGCACTCTTTGCTCTCCCAGGTGTTCACAAGCCTTTCCTCACACCAGAAAATGAGCCCAGGAAGGAAAGGCAAAACCAAGGGTCAGAGTTCGTAGGTCCTGTGGTCTTCTTTATATGAAAACTGGGGCCTTCACCCTCCTCCTGCCCTGTGATATGGCACCTCACCAATTCTCCAGTCTTTGCACAGCTGGCACTGACAGTGGCTCAGTAATCATATTTTCAGAGAGGGAAGGGCATAAGCATTTATATAGGCCTACTACGCGTGAGAGACTGTGCTAAATACCTTATGAATATGACTTCTTTGGATCATCACAACAACCCTGAGAGGCTGGGCTATTATGATCCACATTTTACAGTTGAGGAAACTGAGGCAAATGCAGGTTTAGTGACTTGCCTAACTGTGGGACACTGGCTCTCTCCTGTTGCTTCTGAGAGCCCTGCTTTGATGCTCATTAGCTGGAGGACCATGGACAGAGCCCTCTACTATCTGAGTCTCATCTTATTTATCTGTTCAAAAGGAACCTTTGTGCTATCTCCCTGATCTTCAGGGACTCATCACTTTGTCTTGAAGCACCTCAGAAGTGTAATAATAATGATGATTAATACTAATGATATGTAGCATTGATATAGCACCTTAAAGTCAGCAAAGTCCTTTACACATCATATCTCATTTGAGCTTCATGGTGCCATTATTATCCTCATGTCCTACATGAGAAAACTAAGACTCAGCCAGACTAAGCCACTTGCCCAGGGTCACAGTTAGTCATTGTCTGAGGCCAGATTTCCACTGTGAGCCTCCTGACTCCATGTCCACAAATCCATCCATCTCTCATCTAGCTATCAATAGACGCCCATACTTCAAGAGCTGTGGAACTGGGGAGGAAGGATGGGTTCCAGGGAGGCAGATTTTGGCTGGAAATCAGGAAGAATTTGCTAACAATTAAAGCTCTCCAAAATTGGAACAGGCTGCCTCAGTAGGTAGTGAGTTCTCTATCCCTGGAGATCTCTCAGCTGAGGCTGAATGGCCCCTTTCCTGAATGGTGTGGAGCAGATTACTGTTCAGATATGCGTTGGCTTCATCAACCTCTAAGGTTCCTACTAACTCTGACAGTGATGGGGAGGGGCTTCCAGCACTGGGTAGTCACTTGGTTAGATGCCCTCCAAGACCCCTTCCAGTCTGAGCTGCCTGGGCTCTTTCTGAAGGGTTTTGTAACTTTCCCAAACATTTTCACAGATATTCATCAGCTGTCCTCCTTCCATGCCTCCTCGGATACAAAGTGGACCCTGGGCTTCTGGAAACCATGTCAACCAAGCACAAATTCTTGCAATTGACCCTAATGGGAAGGCTCCCCACACAAGTGTCATGGCTCCCCTTTGCTCTCAATCCTACAGTAGCTCCAAATCCCTGTTACCTACCAAGGCAAGGTCACACTCTTGCCTGGCATTCAAGGCCCTCCATAATCTGGTGCCACATTCCAACCTCAATTTCCAAGACTCCTTATCATGTGCTCTATATTTCAGCACAGAGATAGCCTCTCAGAATCACAGAACCACCAACCCCCTCCCCCAAAAGAATTCCTCCTACACTACTCAAAATGGTTGGTTATCCAGCCTTTGTTAGCAGACTTTCAGTGAGAGATGACCTTTCTTCTTTGGGATGGTTCTAATGACTTCAAGAAGCAGCCCACCTCTCTGCACCTTCCCCTCACTGCTTCTGGTCTGTCCCTCAGGGGCCAGAAAAGACGTCTGTCCTTTTTCCACATACCAATCTCCCAAACACTTGAAAATGGAGGTCACGTTCCTCTGAGCCTTCTCCAAACTAAGCCTTCCCAGCGCCTCCCACTGATGCCCATATGGCATGTCCTGAGGCCCTTCAGCACTGTGGCTGCCCAGCCCAGGAATATCCTGACCCGACTGTGGTGCCCAGAGCTGCACACTACACCCCAGGGCAACCTGGCCACAGTCTCAGCTGCCTTGGCTGCCATAATACCTCATGCTGCAAGGCTGACCTCTGTCCCTGAGGAAATCCTAACTCTGTCCCCCTTGTCTGATCCTCTTGCCCACTCTGGCACAGTCTTTGCCTGTAGCTTTCTGTGCTCCGTGTGTGTGTGTGTGTGTGTGTGTGTGACAGACAGACAGAGACAGAGAAAAATCCGGAGAAACAGAGACAGAAAGGTTTTCTTGGCCCTAGGAGCTCCCAGAGAGCCTCTGACTGAGGCTTGAACTGCAGAAGACGTGCCCAGACACCCCAGATCCTGCAGCTGTGAAGCCCCTGTTCCCTGGCTGCCAGCGGCAGAGTTGCCAATCAAGCTGGTGTGTCCTAGGGGAGGTCATTCTACTCTGGACTTGAGTGTGCCCCTCCCTCCACCTTAGGCTTGTCTCATCTGTCCCTCCATCAACTCTAAACCTGCTACTCTGTACCTGGTTTTTTCTGTATAACCCTGGACAAATCCCTTTCCTTCAGGGCCTCTTTCCCCTTCTCTAAGATGAGGGAGCTGAACTCAGGGATCTGTAGGGTCCGTTAGGAGTCCCTGAAGTCTACACACAGTTTGACAGGTCTCGGGACAGTCCGATTCCCGGCTGCTCTCTGGGGTCCTGGAGCTTGCTGGGGAGAGGCGGGGTCCCCCAGGGGCTGAGCCCTCCCTCTGGTGGGATGAGGCGGGGCTAGCGCACACACAAGAGAGGTAGGACCGAAGGGTTTGGCCACACCCACAGACTCCAAAAATCCCGGAGTTGTAGCGCCCAGAGGAAGAGGGGCATCATCCAGGACCCAGAAACATGGGGTTTGGAAAAGAGGTAGAATCAGAGGTTCTTCTCAGAGGTGGGAGGGACCTGAGATCCCTTCTAATTCTACCGTCTCATTTTATAGATGGAAAAACTGCGGCCCAGAGAGTGGAAAGGCCTTGTCCAAAGCCCTAATCCCAGCAACGATCTGGCTACTGCTCGGACGCCGTTAGGGACGGGGAGGTCCCTACTCAAGAGGGCCACGGATTCCACGGAGGGTTTGACTATTATTTCAGACACTGACGAGTTGGGTGAACTGGTCATGGAATTTCTCTTCTCTCACTGAGCCCCAGTTTTCTCTCCCATAAAATGGAGATAACCCTCCTGACTGTCCCTCCGTGACGCAGTTGGGAGAAAACTGCTCCGTGAACCTGCAATCATCATCTGAAAGACCAGGTTGGACAGGCCCGGCTGCTCCCCTTGGCGCCCCTGGGGTTAGTGGAGGCCGATCTTCTCGTCTCCCTAGAGTCTTCCCTTGTCGGGCCAGACACCCCCAGCTTCCTCCCGCACCGCCAGCCTGGAAGGCCGGAACTCGGAGCCCCTCGGCCCACTCCTCACCTGGATCCCGTTCTCCTGAAGGTTCAAGTAGCGCGTGTTGACTGGGATGCTGGCCGGGACTTCGGCCAGCTCCCTCCGAGTACAGATCACCCGGCTTGCCTGGTTGCTGCAGGAACAGGCTACTGGGCAGGACGTAGCTGGTGGGGACCCTCCTCCAGCAGCTGCCGCCAGGGCTGCGCCACCCCCGCCGCCCCCCAGCTGGGGGGAGCAGAGCCAGAGGAAGAGTAGGGCCCCTCGGGGCCAGGACATCCTCCCAGGGAGCAGCAGGGGCCACGAGGAGCTGCAAGGCCGAGCCATCCTCAATATTCATGCTCTGTGGGGTGGACTGGTGTGCTGGGGGGCTGTGGGGAGACAGAGAGAGAACAGGAAGGGCTGTGATTAGCAAACAAGGCCCAGGATCCCAGCGGCCCAGCCCCATCCTCCCAGTCTCAAGGAAGAGAGATCCACAGGCTTAGGGGATTGGAAGGTTCTAGGAGAGTCCCACCCTGAGATGGCCTCAGGCAGAAGCTGAGTCCCAGAGAGGGACAGGGTCCTTCCCAAAGTCACATAGCTAACCTGCAGATGACCTAAGCCAATTCTGTAATGTTTCAGATGGGAAGACTGAGATCCGGAGAGATGACCAGGGAAGGAGGAGACAGAGGGAGGGGCAGTGACAAGGTAGAAGGGCCAAAGGTGAGGGAGAAAGACTGGCTAGGACAGACATGGAGGGGAAGAGAAACTAAGACAAGCCACGGACACGAGTGTGCAAGTGAAGAGAGATGACTGAGATGTGGGAGACAGCCACTCCTGAGGCCTTCTGCCCTAGGGCAGCCTCTCCATGCCCTGGGAGAGGGACCTAGGGCTGGGACCCGTGGCAGTAGCCTTCTGCTCACGGGGAGGGTGAGGGTCAAGGAATATGGAATTTCTCATCCTCTTTGGTCCTCAAAACCTCAAGCTAGAGTAGAGGGGAAAGAGAAGGGCTGGGGGTCAAGGAGATATCATAGAGGAGACTGGGAGATCTATAGACGAGAGGGATGTAATGAGGAAAGGGCATTGGGGGGTTCAGAGAAGAATAAGGAATGGAGTAGGACCGTTATGGGAAAACAGCAGTTAAAGGAAAGGAGAAGCAGAGAAGAGAATGGGGAGGGGAAGGGGACACAGGTGGAGGAGAGGAGTAGGGAGATGGGAAGGGGGATAGGGATTACTGAAAAGTGATGGGGTTGGGGCATTTGGAGGAGGGCATATAGTATGGTAAGGGAACAGGGGAAAGAGTATGGGGGAGAGATTGGGAATTAGTAGGGGAGGGGAGAAGGGCCTACAGTTGAGGGAGACCTGTAGAGAAGGAGGGACTGATGGGCAGGAGAGAGTGGGGAAGTCAGGTCAGGTGCTATTGGGAACTGTTTTATCTCTTCCTTGACCTATCCTCCTCTTCTGGAAGGAAAAGAGGAGGACCTCACTGTTGTTTTCTTTTAATTCACCAATTCAATGGTTTCTGGATGCCACCCACCCCAGATCTGACCTATCCATCTGGGGCCCACACTGTCCTCCATCAGCAGTCACAGGAGCCCAGGCCAATTCAGAGACACAGATGTCTCTTCCTCCTGACTCTTGCAACATATACATTACCCCCACCCCTCCCCACCCACTAACCCGAAAGATCCTGACCCAGAGCTGATGATGGGTATCTCAGAGACCATCAAATGCAGCCCCTTCAATGTTACAGATGAGGAAGGGAGAGGACCTGGCCAAGGGGGGTATACCCCAGAGAACTGCTAGGATGTGAAGCCAGGGACTCTGACGCCCCCCGCCCCACACACTCACATATATACACAGTCACACATAACACACACACATACACATTCACATACACTCACACACACACACAACAGGCCCTCCTAGACACTCTTCCCCAACACATGCACACACACATCAAACAACACCAGCCCAGCTCTGCTCGTACACACAGATGCACCAAACCACACACATTCAAGCTGACACTGGCAAGGGAACAAACTCCTCTATACAGTAACACAATGAACTCACAAACTGATCACAGAGACAACATACTAAGAGACACACGCCTATACCACACACTCGATGCCAACATATACGACAGGCCCCCAAACGCCAATGCCACTGACCCACCCTTTCAAACATCACCACACATACTTACACATTGTCATCCAACACCTTCACACTACAGACACACATCAGTGCCTACACCGCACTTCCATATCCTCGTTTCAGCAGAACATGGTGTCACACACAAACCCTAACACACACCACACACCCACGCAGATCCCTGGGGCTGCACCTGACAATCCCCTCCCCCAGTCTCGCCAATAGTATAGATAAGGGCTCAGCAGCACACACACACACACACACACACACACACACACATACACACACACACCTGGGCAGAAAGAGACACAGTCACTGGCATAGTGCCACCCTCCCCTCCTTGGGTGAGTACATACACACACACATTCACACACACACTTACACACACACACACACACACACACACACACACACACACACACCCTCTGCGACTCAGAAGCATGTGCCATCTCTGCTTGCCCCTGTGTCTGTGTTCATCTGTAGATCTCCTATTGACTGGGTATGACAGTTATAGGTGTCGGTTGTATTCCTAGCTTCTGGGGTTCCCCCATCTAGGGTCCTCTTAAAGGGGAGAGGTGAAACTCCAGACTTGGAGAGGCTGGTGGGGATCAGCCCTCCTGCTGCTCTCACCTCAGAGTCTAGGGAATCCCCCCCACCCCCATGGTCCCCCCCGCTCACTAACCTAGATAAGAACCACAGCCCCTTCTCACTTTTCCCAATCCTTCCCCTCCTCTCAATGTCTCTGTCCCTGGCTCCAGTTCTACTTCCCCACCCCATCTCTATCTTCCCTACTACCTGTCTCTATGGGCTTCGCTCCCTCCCTCCTTTCACCATCCACCCACCTGCCACCCCCATAGCCAGGTGCACTCACCCCAGCAACTCTGGATTCCTTCGGGGAAAGAGGTTCCCCTCTCCCCGCCCCCTGGGCCCCCCCAGCACATTCCTTTCTCAGGGTCTCTCGTGCTTCCTTTGATCTTCAAGGAATTCCCCCCTTGGCAGTGGTTGGGGGGAGGGGCGCAAGGGTGTCCTGGGTCTCCCCACGCCCCCCCCCCACGATGGGAGATTAGTGGATGCTGCAGCAGTCCCTTTCTCTCTCTGCTTCTCGTGCTCTTTCCACCACTTAGGTCCCTTTCCAGCTTTCTCTGTCCAAGCTACCTTTCCCTCCACCCACAGCCTGCCCCCTCCTCCTCTCCTCTTCTCGATCCCTTTCTCCTTCTCCTCCCCTCTTTCCTTCCCTTCCCCCTCTCCTCCTTCCTATGTCCTCTCTCCCCCCCTCCCCTTCTCAGGCTCTCCCTTCTCAATATATCTGCCTCCTTCTCCTCCCCTTGACTTCTCCCCCTCCCCCTGCCTCCCTCCTTGCATCTCTCTTTCCTTCGCTCTCTGCCCTTCCTCCCCTGGTCAGTGGTCGGGGTGGTCGCTCGCTCGGTGGCTTGGTCTCCTCGTGTGTCTCATCAGTGCATCTCTCTTCTTCCCTCCCTTCTCGCCTCCATCTCCTTCAGTTCCTTCCCCTGCCCCCCTCCACTACCCCTCGGATTCCCAAAGATTCTCTCTGGCTCTGTCTGGCTCTGTGGATCTCTGCCTTTCTTTCTCCGGCAGTGGCTTCCTCTCTCCTCCTGGTTATGGGTTCTTCCTTCTCCCCCTCTGGCTGTCTCCCTCGGCTCCTGCCTCTGTCCCTGGCACTGTCCCCCACCCCCACCCCACCCCCACTCTGTCTCTGCTTCCTCCAGCACTCAGGCTGCTCTTCTCTCTCTCTCTCTCTCTCTCTCTCTCTCTCTCTCTCTCTCTCTCTCTCTCTCTCTCTCTCTCTCTCTCTCTCTCTCTCTCTCTCCTCTTTGTGCAGTGATTAGGGTTTCTGGTCACACGACAGTGCAGAGCCAAGCCGAGACCCAGTTCTCTCCCTCTCCCTCCCCTCCCCCTTCCTTGGGGGAGGCTCAAAGTGGGGAGGGCTCGCAGCTCTCCCCCTCCTCCCCCTCCTCTGGGGCTCCTGGGGGGCGGAAATAACATGAGGAGAAACCTTCCCAGTCCCAAAGACCTCCCTCCCTACATCCTTCTCCGGTCTAATCAAAGACCCTGTTATCTAATTAACCCATTGGTTCTGGCTGGGCAGCTGAAGAGAGAAGGAGCCGGGTTGGGGGTAGGGTGGGGGTGGGGGTGGGGCAGCTGCACTCTACACGCATCCTTCCCCTGTGGTTCTAAGTGGGTCTGCAGAGCTACCCCCACACCATATTTTGAATGAGACCCCCACCCAGCCCAAGGATCCTCCCTCCATACTATACTCTATGGAGTGTATAGCCTAGGTGCGCGCGCATGCGCGCACACACACACACACACACACACACACACACACACATACCCGGTGCACCCCCACAAGTATCTTCCACCCACAGTAACCCAGGGTATACTTTCCCTTCCTTCCTTTCTCCTTCCCCAGCCCCCTTCTCTCTCCCCGACCAGAGATAACTCCTCCACCCCTGAGACAGCCTTACAGTCCAAAGTCATCTGCACCATGCCCCCACCCCTGCCCTTCAGAGCTCCACACGTTGTAACCCAAAGATTGGCCCTCTCCCACCCAGACAGAGGCACCCACATCATTTCATTTCTCCCCATACTCTAAGCCACAGATATGCTCTCTCAGGTACTCCCCCCAGGCCAGAAGGCTACCAATCTTGACTGACATTTCCCAGACCTTGGTAACCCCACCCCCGTTAGCCAACATACTACTACTACTGTACAGTATGGGAGAGTACACCCACCCAAGCTACACAGACAGGGCTCATCTCCTCTTCCATAGATACCCCCATGAAGTCAGGTACTCAACCTCAGAGTGACACCCCTGCCTCCTCCCCACATACATCACAGACATACACCAGGGACCATTCTTCCACAAGTCCCTGCCCCCAAGCGACTCCAGCTCTAGCCCTGCCTCCTAATTCAGCCTCAGTTTTCTCATCTGTAAAATGAGGGGGTGTGACTGGATGATCTCAGAGGTCCCTTTCAGCTCTAAATCCTATGATCCTATTATCACAAATTAATTCGCCCTCCTCTGCGGTAGACCTCTCCCAAGTGATGCTCAAGATACCTAGCCTCCATTCCAACTAGAGACAGGGAGAGATCCAGGCTCCACATACTCCTAGTTAGCAGCATCCCCTGGCCACATTCTCTAACCACGCTCCTTGACCAGATATTCCAGAACCCTGCCACACCCCGGGTCCCCCGACAAGTGTATCTGCCTCCACAGCCTGAGCACACACACATGCTCACATACACATCCCAGGACCCCCAACAAATGTATCTGCCTCTACATCTCAAACATGCACACATACACATGTACTCACATATGTACATGCACACACCAAGACCCCCAACAAATGTATCTGCCTCCATGTCTCCAACATGCACACACACATATACTCACACATGCACATGCACGCACACACACCCCAGGATCCCCAACAAATGTATCTACCTTCATGCCCCAAATGCACACACACATATACACACACACAAATACACCAGGACACCCAAGTGTATTTACCTCTGTATCCCAAACACGCACACACACACATACCAGGATACATAGCAAGTGTATTTGCCTCCATCTCTCTCTCACACACATACACATGCACATGTGCGCACATGCACATGTACATACACACAACCCAGGACACCCAACAAGTCTTATCTGCCTCCATGTCCCATATATACACACATACACTCACACACACATACACCAGGACATCCAAGTGTATTTACCTCTATATTCCAAACACACACACACACATAAACACACACACACCACACACCAGGATACACAAGTGTGTTTGCCTCTCTCTCTCTCTCATACACACACACACACACACACCCAACAAGTCTATCTACCTCCACGTCCCCTACACATGCACACACTCACAACAGAGATGCTCATTCTCTCGTGCGCTCCCCATGACTACACTCCCACACCACAAATAATCCACCCCTAGTTTCTAGTTCTAACACCACACATGCCTGACAACTCCTAGGCACATGGCTCTACCTCAGGTATACCAGCAAACCCCAGGGATATCTGCCCCCCAGGTCTCCCTTCTGACAATTCATCCTCCCAGTTTAGGCCCAGGGTTCCAAATCCAGTAGCCCAAGGGGGCCGCCATCTCCCTGTCACTCATTCCCCAGAAACAAATGCAGCACTGAGACATGTCCTCTTGCTCCTGGTGGCAAAATGAATGGAGAAGGCTGTCCCAAGAGTTGGTTACCCTGGATCTGGACTGGGCTTTGTGCCTAATGCTGTGTGACCTTGGTTCAGTCCCTTTCCTTCCTCTGAACCTGGATCTGCTCCTGTGTTCTAAGGTTCCTAACAGCTCCGAACAGGCTGAGGTGCTGGATGCTCCCAGTGCTCCCTCATTCCACCTGAACAGCTCCAAATGCCCATGCTCCTTTCCATTCCACTTTGGAGGCCCCACTACAAATCATCCTTACCTCCTCAGTGAGTCTCACACACCTCAAGTGACTCCCCCTTCCCTCACCCCACAAGCAGGGCAAACAAGAAGAGGTGAGAGCAGCCTAGAGGCAGGACCTCCAAGAACTGAGCAAAGGGAACACCCTCTCTATCCGAGAAGAAGCACAGAGGAAGTGGGAGAAACAGATAAGGAGGAGCAGGAACTGCAGAGAGAGAAGAGCAGCAAGGCCACAGGGAAAGACCAAAGCCCAGAAAGAAATATGGCAGATTGCAGAAGCCACACCAAGCAGGGAGAGACAGAGGGGGACCCGAAGGTGTGTACAAAGACACCCAGAATCAAAGAAAGTCAACACAGAGAGCTGACGATGAGGAAAGGTCCAGCAAGGACCTTGGTGAAGTGTTCAAGACCCTTGGTGAAGAGTTCAAGACCCTTGGTGCACTCAGCCCTGGAGAATTTGGGCAGACAGCAGACCCAAGAGTGAAAGAAGGAGGACCCAGAAAAAAGGTCATCTGAGCTGAAGGGGACCTCAGAACAGAGGCCCCTTGAGGCCAGAGGCCATGGTCTCTTCTGGGTGCCCAAAACAGTGCTGCTTACTAAATGCTTGAGTGGTTAAACATCAGAGCTAGAAGGGATGGAGAATGGAGAACAGAGAAGTCCAGAATGGGAAGGACTCTTAAAACAGTAAACACAGGACAATGGAGGCAGAAACACTATGAAATGCACAACCCTCTATTTACATCCTTCTGTCAACCCCTCATTCAATTATGCTTGTGAAGGTGGAATAATTCCTGATCCTTCTCTCTCCTGCAACATCTCCTGAATCCATACCCTCATCTCCTCTCTGAGGGTCACCAGCTATTGCAGGTCCTTACTTCTTCTTGCCTCCTAAGGACTCTTGACCTCTTGTCTCCTCCCTCCACTTGACTGTCCACACCTGGCCTGAGTAACTTTCCTATTACCCTCTGATGACCACTATTTCCCTAATTGTAGGGGCTCCCCACTGCCACCCATGACCTCTCACTGACAAATCTAATGGCCATTTCTCAATGCTCATCTCTGCAGCCTTGGACACTGTTGGCCACTCTCTCCTCCTGGACTGTCTCTTCTTTCTAGGTTTTCAGGATACTGCTCATTCTCCTGGTTCTCATTCTCCCTCTTTGATCACTCCTTCTCCATCTCCTTTGCTGGATCCTCCTCCCAGTCATGCCCTCTAATCCTGGACCTTCTCTTCCTCCTTCCCTGGGTGATCCCATCATCTCCCATGGATTTAATGGCCATCTCTATGGTGATGACTCTCATGTGGACCTGTTCTACCCTAACCTCTCTGCCGACCTCCAGTTTCTCATCTCCAACTGCCTTTCAGACATCTTGAACTGGATGTCCAGTAGATACTTTAAACTCAGCATGTCCAAAATGAAACTCATTCTCTTTCCCCCCAGACCCCTCCCCCTCCCCCTCCTACTTTTCCTATTGCTGTATTGCACCACCCTCCCAGTCTTCTCAAGCTCTGACCTTGGAGCCATCTTGGATTCCTCATCGTCTGTCACCCTTCCTATCCAATATGGTGCCAGGGCCTGTTGATTTTACCTCTGTGCCATCTTTCCAATATGCATCTTTTTCTCCTCTGACACTGCCACAGCCTGGTGCAGGCCTCTATCACCTCCTTCCTAGATTAATGCCATAGCTGCTAGGGATTTACCTGTCTCCAATGCAGCCTCCATTCAGCCACTACAGTGACCCAGGGAGTGGGTCCAATCATTTCACCTTCCTACTCAATAAACTCTAGTGGCTTTGTATGGACTCCAGGATCAAATACAAACACAAAATTTTCTGTTTGGCTTTCAAGGCCCTTCATAACCTTGATCCCTCCTGCCCCTCCAATCTTCTCACACCTCATGCCAACCTGGTACTCTTGGATCCAGTGACTCTGGCCTCCTGACTGTTCCATGAACAAGATCCTCCACCTTTCAGCCCTAGGCTTTCTTGGGCTGCCCCCATGCCTAGAATGTTCACCCCTTTTCATCACTGCCTCCTGTCTTCCCTGACTTTAAGTCCTGGCTAAAATCCCACCTCCTACAGGAAGCCACCCCTGATCCCTCCTCATTCTAGTGCTTTCCCTCTCTTAATTATTTCCTATTGGGTTCGCCTATAGCTTGTTTATGTATATTTGTTTCCATCTTGTTATCTATCTCCATCAGATTGGGAGCTGCTTGGGGACTACCCCTTTGTATCTCCAGAGCTTAGCATAGTGCCTGGCACATAGTAGGCACTTAATCAAGGTTAATTGCTTGTCTTTAGAATAAAATCTAAACACAAGCTGGCATGTGCAATCTGGCTCCAACCTACTTGTCTAGCCTTATCTTTTACTGTTTCCCTTTCAGATGTTAGAGCCAAGCTGGGCTCGTCTTCTGTTCCTTGTCCTTATCCTGTGGTTTCTTTAAAAAAATTATATTCTCTCCCCTTTCCTCCCCCCCAATTTACTTTCTATCTGTCAAAGTCCCTTTCCAGTCCAACTACATGATTTCCTCTCTTCTACTAAGCCCTCCTCCACAGCCCCTCCCTCCATCACAGTCATTAGTTCCTACAGTCCGGTTGGCAGCTTCTGAGAACAGGTTGTGAGGATGACTTCTTATCCCCCTGTCTGGACAAGAGACCACACAACGTGTGAATGTCACATCTAGAGGAGAACACAGAACATAGAACCCTGAGTGAGAAGGTCTGGATTTTAGATTCAGAATAACTGAGTGGCAAAGCTAGGGAATGATTTGGGAATGTAGAACATCAGAGTTAGGAGAGCTTACATCGAGTAGCAGGGCTGCAAGAGACCCTAAAACCAAGAAGGTTTAACCTGAAGGAACCATAGAACTGAGGGTGGCAGAGCTGAAAAAGTCCAAGATTTAAAGAAGAGAAGGTGAGAACTGGAATGGATGTTAGAACACAGAACAGAGACAGCCAAGATGGAAGAGACCTTTGGACAAAGAATGTCAGAATTGTAAAGGAACTTGGAACACAGAATGTCGAAGATGGATGGGACCTTACACTGTGAGAGGGAAATGTCAGCATGTCAAATCTAGAGACCACCTTAGCACCTGCTGTATAGAATGGGAAAACTGGAAGAGACCTTCAGACACAGGACATCAGCTGGATGAAGGAACCTCACATTTACACCATGGGAAGTCTGGAAGACTTAATTTAGACCTTGTGATCAAGTCATTTCAATCATATCCAATTCTGTGACCCAGTGTGAGGTTTTCTTGGCAAAGATACGAGGGTGACTTGCCATTTCCTTCTACAGATGAGGAAACTGAGGCAAACAGGATCACACAATTAGTAAGAACCTGAGTCCAGCTTTGAACCTACGAAGATGAGTCTTCCTGATTCCAAGCCCAGGGCAATCTGTACTAGGTCACTTAGCTATCTGTTTTGGATCTTAGAATTTTAGAAAAGATCTTAGAACATAGAACTCCAAAAAGCTGAGATAGAAGAGGGCATAGAATGTCTGAACTGTAGGACCCAAAAACAGAACCCAGAATGTCAGAGCTGGAAGGGACTTCAGAACATCGAATTTCAGAGCTAAAAAGACCCCTGAATATAAGCTCTTTAGGACTGGTTTGCTTCTTTTCTTGCCTCCCCCCCCCCCCCCCCCCCCCCCCCCCCCCATCACACAATGCATTGCAAAGTACTGGTCCCTAACAACTAACTCTTTGTGAAACTGAATTGAATTGAATATTCGTTCTGGCAAGGCCGTTGGCAAATAGCGCGTAAGGCCGAAAGGCCCTCCGAACGAAGAAAGTTTGAACTAGAAGGAACGTTCGCACATGGGATGCCATTCAAAATATGGACCTTCTTGTTATATTTCTAGCCTTCTTGTTGGGTGGGGGAGGGAAAGAATTGGGAATTGAGAAATAAAAACTGAAGTATAAATAAATCAATTAATGTGTAATGTAGACATCTGTGTATATATACTATCCACAAAATATAATATACATGAAGGTAAGCCCTCTCCTGTCACGTGGCCACAGGAGAAAGTCAATCTGACCCAGAGAAGGATTTGATGAGTCTGGGAGGACATTTTCTGTTTTGACTCTCCTGCTCCGGCCCCCGCCTCTTACAGAAGTCCATACAAGTCAGAAAGCTGTCCCGAAGGCACATGGCCAACTGCTGGCCTTTCCTGACCATCAGCAGGCTCCTCATGGCTCTACCTTGCTCTCCTCGCTTCCCCTCCCCAGCTTCAGAGAGTAACCATCCAGTCACACCTCTCTTCCCCAGGCAAGCCAGCTCATCTGAGCAGGGGTAAGTGGAGGCTGGCAGGCCTTACTGGTGCTGGAGACAGAAGTCTGGGGCAAAATCCCACTTCTACATGACCTTCACTTCCCTGGGCCTCAGTTTCCCCATTTGTTAAATGGGGGCAGGGTGGACTCAAGGTTCCTTTCAGCTGTAGAGCTATGGAGTCTGAGTTAATTCTGCCACTGTTTGCTGGGCTCCCTTAGCTAGGATCCCTCCTCCTGGGCCTCAGTATCCCCATCTGTAAAATAATGGAATTCGATCAGGTCCAGCTCCTGAGAGGCCCTCTCCTTCTGAGATTCTAATTCTAAGTAAGGTATCCTCATCACCAACCTGAGTCCTGTTAGTGGGTCAGATGAAACTTGGAAAGAGAAGGAAAATGTAGATGTGTTTGTTCATTTTACAAATGCAGAGCATTTGACGGAGCGCCCCCGCCGCCACCGCCATGCAGGGAGCATCCAGACACCGCAGTCTGTCCACCTCCCTCCTCAAATGGTCAGGAACTGAACAGAGTGTTCCAAGGTTGTAGCTCAGGCCAAAGACCCACATCTGACCTCTAGCCCCCCACTGGGATTCCCTGAAACCTAGGATGGAGGCATCCTGCCTTCCAGGCCTCAGATCTTCCCCACACACAGACACACACTACACACACACACACACACACACACACACATGAGCACACACATACATCTACTCATCCACACATCCACACACACATCCACTCACACCCATACATCCATTCACATACAGCCACTCACACATATCCACTCACACTTACACTCACTCATACCCCCACATACACACCCACCTACAGCCACTCACACACATACACAGTCACTCATACATACACTCACACATACACTCACACATGTCCATACACATTCATACACATACTCACATTCACAACACACTCACAATACATATGTCCATACACACATATAGACATTCACATCACATACACATGCAATAAACACTCACACTTACACACATATGCTTACATACACTCACACATACACATGTAATACATACTTATACACACACTCACACACAACCCCCCACTCACATACACACACACTCATACATCCATACACATTCACACACATACACATTCACAATATGCACATACATACACAGATAATACATACTCACACATACACACACATACTCACAATATGCACATTCACACATACAGATAATACACACACACGCAACTCACACACAACTCACTCACCCAATATACACTCACATCCCCTCACACATGCACACTCACACACGCTCACAGTATGCACATTCATACACACTCACACACAACACACACTCAACCATATATAATACACACATCCATACATACTCACACATATAATACACACATACATACCTAATATGCATTCATACCTATGCACTCACACACAATACACACTCAGACACACACACACACACACACACACACACACACACACTCTTGAGTGACTGTAATTCCAGTCACATGCTCCCTGTCCCCGCTCCTCCCTTCTCCCAAGACTCCCAGGGCCACTGCTCTGGCTAAGGCCCCCACACAGCCCTGGCCTGCATTTCTGCCGCTTGGTTCCCCGTCCCTTCCCTCAGGACTCAGAGAGCCCTAGTCCCTGCTTCCCTTTTCTCAGACCTGCACCCAGCATCCTCTTTCTGATGGTCACTCCTCCCAGCCCCGGGGTCATGCCCCAGGGTCCAGAGCTCTCTATCTGGTCCAGCATCTCTGCACTCCCCTTGCTTAGCTGAGGAGCTGTAACTTGTCCCTGCCCTCTCTATCCCTTGAATCAAGTCACCTGGCCTCCCCTCTTCAGTTCTGGCTATTTCTCTGGCCAACCCCCAGGCTCTCCAAGTCCCAGCTAAGACCCCACTTTCTTCAGGAAGCTTCAAACCCCTCATGTGGGGCCTTCCTTCATTGATTCTGATGGGGCTTTGTATGGGTCTGTTGTGCACTGTCTTCCCCACTGGCTAGGAAACTCCTTGAGTGCAGGGCCTGTCCTTTGCCTAGTACAGGGCCTGGCACACAGTAGGTGCTCAGTCAATGCTTATTGACTGATGGATTAGGAAGCTTTCCCTGAGATCCAGGCAAAATCTGCATCCCCTGGGGAATGTTCCCCTGCCTGGTCCTTCTTCTGTTCTTCTGGGGCCCTTCCTCTGGGAGCCTTGAAGGCTGCATCCATCCATGTCCCCTGTCTGTCTTCTCCTCTTGAGGCTACACCACCCTCCAGCAGCTCTCCCAAGGGCCTTGGCTTTCCCATCCTGCATGGGGTCATTTGATTGCTATCTAGCTCATTTGTGCCCTTCCTAAGACATGGGTCCAGAAAGAGACATGCTATCTCATGAGGTGACCCCTATCAGTCTCCAGGCATACCCAGCCCCTACCCCTATTCCCTCCTCCCAATGCCAACGTCTCCTCACTCTCCTAGCTTCTGGATTTCCCCTAGGACAGGGGGTGGTAGAGACCCAGCATTCTCCACCCCACCCCCTCCATTTCCTAGGGCAACACCACAGCCCCCTCCCAACTTCCTCCTGTGTCTCCAACTGCCATGACAACAGTCTTGAACAGATTACTAGGCAACAGGGGAGGGGGAAAGAAGGAACTGCCTGCCTTTCTCCACCCCCCACCAAATCTAGCAAATCCAACCTGCCTTTGAGGGTCAGCGAGGGCATTGTCTTCAGCCCCACCTGAGAGAGAGAGAGAGAGTCAACACCCAGTCTGAGGACAGGGCAAAGGAGGTGTGGAGCAGCAAAGAGAGACCAGAGAGCATCCCGTACACATCTGAAGTGCATGCCTGGAGCCAGTCAGTCACCTCTACTCCAAGGATGGGGGAAGCACTGCCCAACATTCATGCCCTTGCATGCCAGGGACAGCCCTGCCCTAGGAGAGAGGAGGCTTAGATCAGACAGACCCTCTCTGCTCCCCCTCAGCTCCCATAAGCTATGACCCCAGACAAATCCTTTTGCTTCTTCCTCAGTAAGAAGTGGTGGTCCAAAGACCCCCTGGGCATCAAACTTCAGGAAGTCTGTGAACCATGAACAAATGTATCTTTATTTCATAAAATCAGAGTCCTTTGTTATTCCATGTGTTTCACTTTGTGTATTAAAACCATGATTCTGAGAAACAGTCCTTGGACTGCATCAGATTTGAAAAAAGGGTCCATGACACACAAAAATAAAGAACCCATGTTTTGGAAGGTCTCTAAGGTTCCTTCCAAGAGTGACCTTTTGTGAATGAGGTGAGGGGAAGGGGGAGAAGGAGAGGTATGGATCACAGTATGTCCAAAAGACCCTATCAGGAACCATCTGTTACATTCTGACAACCAGAGAGCAAAGTGCTCAAGATACATCACCTCAGGTGAATCTCAGAACCCTCCCTGCTTGGGAAGGTACTTTAGTAGGTCTGGGGGCCAGAGATATGAAACCAATTGCCTCTGATCACAAAGCTAGTAAGTGGCCTCTATGCTTCTGTTCAGCACTGCTCTAATTATTGGGAAAGTTTCCTTACATCTAGGTGAAATCTAGCTTCCTTCAGTTTGCACAATTGTCCCAGTTTTGCCTTTTGGGGCCATGAAAATAAATTTTAATTAGAATGAACAAAGTGAAGAAAACAGAATTAGTAACACAATATACACAAGGAATATCAAAAACATAAATGGAAAGAACAGCAACCGCAGAAAACCCCAATGCTGAACACCGTGCAATTATAATGACCAACCTTGGCCCTGAGGAAGGGATAAGAAAATGCCCCTCCCTCCCTTCTTTGCAAGAGTGGGACTCTCTGGGTGTGAAAGACTGCATAAACTGGTGGGTTGGATTGATGTATTGGTTACTTTTGCCGTGATGGGTTTTTCTTCTTTTTCTTTTTGTTACAAGGGTTATTAGTTCACTGGGGAGAGGTAGGGGCAGAGATCGTAATGTATTTGAAGATAAAGATAATGTAAAAACAAAAGGTATCAATAAAAAACATAAAATAAATAAATAACATAAAATAAAAAATAAAAATTTTATTCCCTAGGCAATAGGGTATGATGAAGAGCTGTGGTCAGTCAGTCGTGACCTGCTACCAGTACTAGCAGGTAATATTGAGAAAGAGCTTTTCTCTTATTTTTTTACAGGTTTACAAAGCCCTTTACTTATCCATTAACTTATTTGACACTCAAAATAACCCTGTGAAATTGGTACTAAAAGTTTTTGTTTCTCTCCATTTTACAGATGAGGAGACTGAGGCTTGGATAGGTTCAGGGATTTCACTATGCTCATACAGCTATCCTCAAAGATAGGACTTGAACCTAGGTCTTGTCTAACTTCAAAAGTGACATTCTTATATACCACACTGCTGCACTACTGTGGTGTGATCAGGCTATGAGAATCCCTAGATTTGGAGCCAGAAGACATGAGTTCAAAAAATGGCTATTCCATTTTCTGTATGACCTTGGACAAGTCTCTTCCTTTATTTGGGGTTCAGCTTCCTCATCTGTAAAATGAGGAGTGAGCTGGATGATCCCCAACATCCCACCCTCCCAGCTCTGATTCGTTTATTCTGTGACTTACACCCTGACCAGAGTGTGGGTCTTTATAGGATGGGGTGGAGGAAGGAGGCAAGGCGCCTCAGTCCGTCCTGAGAAAGAGGCAGCAATTAGTCACTTGTCCCTGGGCACAGGGAGCCATGTAGCAATTTCCTTACCCAAGGAACCAAACTGTCACCTTTACCCAGACACCGTGTGGAACTTGGCTGTGGAATGACAGAGAGATGGATTCCTCCTACCCCCTGACAAGGACAGGCTGGGGAGTCAGTCGGGTCTAGCAGACTCACCCTGGCACCTAGACTATGACATAATTAGGAACTAAAGAAGCCCATCATCTATAGTATGGCAAGGGGAAACACAGTCACCTTTATCCTGACACAGGAAGGCAATTGATCACCTCTGCTCCGCAAAGGCAACCTTCTTGTTACCTGCTCTTTGACATGGTTAAGGAAGGAACAACTATAGCCTGTCACTGTATCCTGACAAGAGCAGGAATGCGAATCATACGGCCTCCTACTACAAAAGCCATAGTCAAGACAATAATATCCAATCCCCTATTCCAGTCATTCATTCACCCATCCATCCATCCATTCATCCATTCCATACATATTAATTAAATGCCTACTATGTGCCAGGTACTATGTTAAGCATGTTGTAAATGTTATCTCATTTGATCTTCACAAACCTGGGAGGTAGGGTCTATTATTATCCCCATTTTATCAATGATGAAATTGAAGCAGGCATAGGTCAAGTAATCATAATAGTGATAATTAACAATAACACTAACATTTATATAATGCTGACTGTGTGCCATCATGGCGCTAAGCACTTTGCAAGTATTATCTCATTGAATTCTTACAACCCTGGGAGACAGGTTCCATTAGCATCTTTATTTTACAGATGAGGAAACTGAGGCAAACAGAGGTTAAGTAACTTGGCCAGGGTCCCCACATCCAGTAAATGTCTGAAGCTGGATTTGAACTCAGGTCTTCCTAACTGTACGTCCAGTGCTCTATCCACCTTACACGTAGTTGAGGGAGAACCAGTAGATGTCTGTGACACTGGTGTCCATGCCTTACCAAACCTGACAACCCCCAGTGACATCTCTCTGCCTCTACATTGGTTGAGAATGGAGATTCCTTAGGAATTCATGGAGCACTCTGTTTTGTAAATCTTTAGTGCACTTAGGATGCTTGTCCCATCCTCCACTAGACTCTAAGTTCTCTGAAAGTAAGAACATATCTTACCTAAACTGTGTATCTTCCCCAGATCTCAGCACAGTGTTCTACACTGGTCTGAGGCCAAGAACCAGAGACAAAGAAGGAAGTAAGGCAGAGTAAGTGATAAAGACAGACCCAGGCAGGCAGAGGAAAAGGAATGAAAGGGAGAGGTCCTTAGAGAGATGAAGAAAGGCAGAACGACCACAGAGATGGAGGAGAGGAAAGAGACAGAAGAGGAAAAAGAAGCAGAGAAATAAAGTGGTGAATGACGACCGAAGAAAAGGAAGCAGTGACAGAATGGCAGAGAAACGGGCAGAAAGGGGACCAGCACAGGGAAGCTGAATGAAGTGAAGGCAGTGCTCCCGAGATAGGAAGGTTCACATGGGGCCAGAGATGTGGACCAGCAGAGCAGTCTACAGGCACAGGTGGATGTCCAAAAGGCAACAGGGTCAGTAGGGGAGGGATTCAGACCCAGGAAGATGGGTCAAGGAAAAGAGAAGAATGCAACAGAAACTGTGGAGAAAAGAAGTGGAGAGTCGGGGGAGAATGGCTGAACCAGGCAACTCAAGATGCCACATTTAGACAGATGAGCAATAAGAATGGAAGGATGAGTGAAAGAGGTGATGGAGGGAATGAAAGATGGAGATGGATGATGAAGATGGAAAGAGGGAGACACACACAGAGAGAGATGAGTGATCAATAAAGTTGGATTGAAGAAGAAAACAAGGCAGAGGGAATGAGCAGGAAGGGGGCTGAGAGACGGTGAAGAGAAGAGGTCATGAAATGAGAAAGTTGGGGGTGGGCGCCAGCAGGGAGAACCCAGCTCCTCCTACCCTCCTCCCCGCCCCCCAAGCCCTCTGTCACCTTCCATGGAGCCATCGGATAGTGGAGGAGGCCTGTGTGCAGGTGTGCCTGCGTGTGCAAGGGGGGCACTATGGAGAGATGCTTCTCACAGAATCAGTTGTGCCCCCAACGCAATGTCAATCCTCTGGGCTCTTCTGAGCTCTGTGTCAGTGACAATGTGCTGACTGACTCTGGCTGTCGCTCTAGGATGGTGTTTGTATCTTGTACCTGCAAGTCTGATGTGTGTGTGTACATGTGTGTCTGTATGTGTGTGTGTGTCTGTGTCTGTGTGTGGTGTGTGTCTGTGTGTATGTGTATGTGACTGTGTGTGTATGTGTGTGTTTGTGTGTGTGTGTGTGTCTCTTGGAGCATTTCTCACTCATTTCAGTGTCTATCTTCAATTCCAAATATGTCCTTCCTTTGTGTGTGTGTGTGTGTTTGTGGCATGAAGAGAATCAAATACCACAATATGAAGAAACTCAGAGAAAAGGGAGGGGGTGGGGGGAGGGGGAGAGGGAAGAACAGGGTGGGGGGAGGAGGAGACGGAGGGATGGGGGGAGGAAGGGGAGGGATGGGGGAGAGGAGAGGGAAAGATGGGGGAGAGCCCTTGCAGCGTCTAAAGGAATGGGTAATAGGGACTGGGGGACACAGAGACTGGGCCCCCGAATCTTGAGAGCAGAGCCCGAGGGGTCCTGGAAGGGAATCGGCCCCAATTCCTCCCAGAGGCTGCTGTTGCTGCCTCAATTCCTGTCTGGCGGCTGCGCGGGCTGTGACTAGGGATGTGAGGCGCATAGCAATGGAGCGATGCAGAGATGACTGCAGCTCCTGGCCCAGGGGGTGGGGGGTGGGGGGGCTCCCCTCCCTGGAGTCAGCCCCTCCTCAGGGGAATTCCCCACCCCAATAATAGGCTTCCAAGAGATATCAGTTGGGAGGGTGAAGGGAGGAGGAGGAGCATGATGGGGAGGGGGAGGAGGGGCTGGGAGGAGGCTTCCAGGAGCATGGGGGACAGAGGGAGACTTTAGATGGGTCAGAGGATCTGAGAGGTTGAGTGGAGACCAGACTTGAGAAGGAAAGGGAGCAGAATAGGGCAGTCTCAGAGGATGAGAATGAGGGGCAGTGAAGCCCAAGAATGGGGGAAATAGCCAAGTAGGGATTGAAGACCTGAGTTTGGGGGCCTCAAGGGAGAAGAACGGGACCCTGAGGGAGACAGATGAGGATGGGAACCATGGGAGAAGGGCACGGGGCTGTGCAGGGACCTCGGGGAGAGGGATGAGGATGGGGCCCTGGGAGAGATGGATGCTGGTCCTAAGGAACGAGGAATGGGACCTTTGAGTGGTGGAAAGATTCTGGGGGAGAGTGGTGGGGCTGGAAATGAGGTCCTGGGCTAAGGATGGAGAGGCCGAGGCTGGAAAGAAGGATGGGTCCTTGGGTGAGAAAGATAGGAATAATATAGTGGCAGGTGCGGGTGCGTATCTGCAGGGGAAGGGACCCTGCTCTAGAGTAGCTGGAGGTCCTAGGAGAGGGGCAAAGATCCCAGAGATGGAGATGGAGCTGGGAGGGGGGATGGGGCAGAAGGGCAGGACAGAGGGAGAAGGATGAGGAGAGGAACAATGATGGAACGATGAATGAGGCTGGAGGAAGGGAGGCGCGGGTTGACAGGAGGCTAAGTATTGGGAATGGAAATGAGGAGATAGGAACGTAAAGAAAGAGGATGACTGAGAGAGGGATGGAGACAGGAAGAGAAGGGAGAGGGCCACGGCTGAGGGCAGGGCTTGGGCAGTGCTGCGAGTGCTGGGAAGACGGATGGATGGGGATGGAAGAAAACAGGCAGAATTTGGGGAGAGACGTGGGTAATGGAGACTGGCATGAAGATGAGGGAGAAGGGAAGGGGTCGCGGCTGGGGAGAGCGCTAAGGCTGGGCCCGTAGGATCGGGCTGGGGAAAGGAACGGCAGAGGGCTAGCAGATGGGGACTCCGGGGGGGCACAGGGCCAAGGACTGAAGTGGGGAGAGGAGGTTGGACCCCTCTCTCCGCATTCACCCCCACTGCCTTTTCCATTCTTACTTCCCAAACTCCCCGGTTCTCCTCGGTTGCCGTGGCAACGGCTCCTGCCAGGCACGGTCACCAAGGAAACCCCGTGCCCGCCTCTCTCCTCCCCCCCCCTCCCCATCACCGGCGTGCCCCCCAACCCCCAACAGCGGCGGCGGAGAGGGGACTTTGCCTCCCGCCCCGGAAGAGGGGGGAGCAGCCCCCAAACCTGCACTGTAGCCCACATGTCTTGTCCTCAATCCCAAGTCCCCCCTCCCAGGCTGGACTCACAGCCTGCCCCCTCCCAAGGACGAGGAGGGAGCCCCTCTATAAACACACACACCTGGCCCAGAATCACCCCCTTTTTGGTTCTCTGAGGAGATCCCGCCCCCCTCCCTATCCAATGCCCCTCCCTCATTAGAGGGTGGGGGGCGCAGGGCCCCCTCCCCAAGCTACTCACAGCGAGAGGCGGGGCTCCCTCGGGGACGCTGCATGGCCAGCCGCGGGGGGGGTGACCCCCCAGCGAGGCGCAGGGGTCTGGGGGCGGGGCTGCGGAGGGGCCGGGGTCTCTCCTCCTGCTCCTGCTCTTGTTTTTCGGTGCCCCCTCCCCAGGCGGGGCGGGGCGGGCGCGGAGGCACAGCTTGGGGAGGGGGGGCGCTCTGCGCCTGCCTTCCTGGCCCCCCCGGGCTGGCTTCTGCCCGCCTGCCTGCCTGCAGCCTCCCTCCTTGTCTCTCGGCCGCCTGCCTGCCTCCTGCCCGCCTTCCTGGGGCCCCGGCGGCTCGGCTCTCCCCCCCACCCCCCCCCCCAGGCCCCGGCCCCGGCCCCGGCCCCCGCCTCGCCTGCCTCGGACGGTGCGGTGCGGCAGCCACCGAGAGCAGCCGAGAGCGGAGGAGACGGGAGAGGAATACTGATGAAGGGAGCGACAGGAGGGAGGGAGGGAGGAAGGGAGGGAGACGGAGGGAGGGAGAGGGAGGAGAGAGAGAGGGAGAGAGAGAGAGAGGAAACAGGGAGGGGAGAGGGGAGGAGGAGAAAGAGAAGAGAGAGGGAGGGGGGAGAGAAAGGGAGAGAGATGGGGGAGAGGAGGGAGAGAGAGAAGAAAAAGAAGGAGAAGGAAAAGAAGAGGAGGAGGAGGGAGGGAGAGCTCTGCTTCCCAGACTGAGGGAAGGGGGTGGGGGTGGGAGAGGTGGGAAAAAGAAAGGGGAGGAGGAGTGAGAAGGGGCGGGAGAAAGCCTGGCCTAGCAAGGGCGGGTTATATGTAGCCCCAGGGTTCAAATCCAACCTGGGCTAGGTAGTACCTTGTGACCTTGGACAAGTCCCTTCACCCTAATCAGGCCTCAGTTGCTCCTTTTGTAAAATGGGCGGGGAGGGGGGCTAAAAAATGGAGACAGAGAAGGGGAAAACAAAAGGAGAGGGGAGAAGAAAGAGAAAGGGAAAGGAAAGAAATCCTGGGGTGGAGGAAACACAGAAGATATGATCAGAACTTTAGAACTGGAGAGAACCTTGGAGCCTTCCCATTTTACAGATGAAGAAACTGAGGTCTGGTCTGGTGAAGCAGCCCAGGGACAGTCAAGAAGCCCAGGGCACTCGGACGGCCATGTTGGTGTCTTTCTGCAGCCCCAGAGAAGAGGGAAGGGCAGAGGGAGTGAGGGCAGAGAAGGGAGAGGGGAGAAAAGCAGGGAATGGGAAGAAGCTGGAGAGTTCGAAAAGGTAAAAGGAGAGACTGACCAATCAGCAATTATTAAATGCCTGCTGTTTGCCAGACACTGAGTCAATTAGGAAGAGCTCCAGGTCTCAGGAAGCTGCCTGTCTGTCTGATGGTGGGTGGGCAAGGAAGTGACTGTGAGCTGAGACTGGGAAAAGGAAAAGGAGGAGAGGAGACTGGGGTGGAGGGATCAGCCCCCAGGAAAGGAGAAAAGATGGAGGGAAGGAAGCAGGGTGGGGAGACTCCCCCAGCTACCTTCGAGAAGTTTGGCACATTTTCACGTGCACTTTACTTTGGGGACCCCGTCCAGGGCAGCCCTAGTGGGCCCCTCAGACACTTCACCTTGTGATCTTGAACAAATGACCCAGAGTTTCAATCACCAGGAATCACTCAGAGAAGGTGCTGACCTGCAGTGGCAGAGAGGTGGCCCCAGGCCCTACCCCCGACCTTTGTGCTGACTAGACACCTGATCTCAAAGTGTCTGGAAAGCGGGTCTATTGTATCCCTAACACAATACCTGGCACACAGTTTCTGCAGCCGAGTGGTGCCTGGAGTCACAAAGAACTGACCTCGATTAACTAGAGCTGTGTGACCATCCGCCAAGTCACTTAACTCACACCTGCCTCAGTTTCCTCATCTATAAAATGGGAATCATAATAGCAGCTGCCTTGCAGGGTCACTGTGAGGATCCAATGAGATTATGTTTGTAAAAACTTCTCACAGTGCCTGGCACATAGTAGGCATTGATTTTTACTGTGATTATTGATCCATATTGAAAGGCAGGAGGGCAGAGGAGATGAAGGTGGGAAAGAGCCAGAGACTGATTTAAGGGAAGCCAGAAGAAGCAGATTTGAATCTCTCCTCTGCTGGTGGCTGATTGACTGTGTGACCTTGAGGGAGTCCTCAGTCTTTTTTGGAGGATGAAGGGGTTGACTCTGTCCTCTCAAAGACCCTCTAGCTGCAGAGCCAGCAGAGCTATGGGTGGGGCTGAGATTGATGGGAGAGGGTCCTGGATCAAAGAAACATCAGGGGCAGAATTTGAACCCAGGTCTCCCTGGCTCCAAGGGCAGCACCCTAACCACTGTAATGCCATACTGTCTCTTTAAAGAATGAGTAAAATGTCTGGGTGGGAGACTGGATGGGACTGGCAGCCTCTGGAGGGGGACACTGGGGGCCGGGACTCACGCCCTTGGGTCTCCCTAGACTAAGGGGGTGGGCTTTGGATGGAGTGATCTCTAAAGGGCCTCTTCCTGCTAGGTCTTGAGTTTGTAATGTACACAGAAGGGAGGGTGGACAAGGGGGAGGATACCTGGACTGACCCTAACTCTACTCTCAACTCACTCCCCTTTCCTGGCCTCAGTTTCCCCTTCTGTAAAATGGGTTGGAGATGAAAAGACCTTGGAAGGGTCACTTTAGCTTAGATCTGGGAAGTGGTAAGGAGGGGAAGGGGGAGGGTTGGGGCAGAGGCAGAAAGAGAAGGCACACTATCCAGGACCCTGCCTCCCCCAATCTTCTCACCTCTGTGGGTGCTACAGATAAATATAGAGGCGTGAACTTGGCTCAGCAAGTTGATGGTGGGGAGGGAGGAGGGCAC
Source organism: Bettongia penicillata ogilbyi (assembly GCA_023548195.1). Taxonomy (NCBI): domain Eukaryota; kingdom Metazoa; phylum Chordata; class Mammalia; order Diprotodontia; family Potoroidae; genus Bettongia; species Bettongia penicillata. The sequence continues at coordinate 4,979,364 of JAJHZJ010000591.1, read as the reverse complement.
TCTCAGGTCTGCAGGTAGGTCACACTGCCCTTTCCCCCATCTCTCCTCTGCCCCAGTTACCAGGAGCTGGAGTAGTAGGGGTCTAGAGAGCTGGGGGAGGGGCCAGACAGAATGCTGATTTTCTTCCACTTCTGTCCCCAGGTGATGCCCATCTGCCCCATCCAGTCTCAGTACATGAGGGGCACAGACAGGGCACCTTTAAGGCCACTTGCCTGCTTGCCTTTGCTTGGGCCTCTCAGCCTCTCATCTCTGTGGTATGTGGGCATCATCAGGGTCTCCTCTGACAAGGAGGAGGCTGAGAAAGGTGACCCCCAAAGGGCAGCCTGATGACCTTGGGTGAGTCTCCTACTGGCTGGAGGCCCCCAGCTTCTCCTGAAGAATCAGGGATGGGCTGGGTGATCTCTGCGGGCCCATCCAGCTAATGTTACATGAATCTGAGTCCTGTTCCCAGCCTGCCCATCCCTCTCTGTGCTGAAATGAAGGACCCTTTCCATTTCCCCCTCCTCTGTCCCCACTCCAGTAAGCATCTGCTGAATCAGGGCATGAGTCTTCTCTCTAGCCACCTGCCCAAAGGTTCTTGACTGGCTGGCACATAGTAGGCACTTAAAAATGTGCCATTGTATGTATGACCTAGATCAGATAGTATACCATCTCAGGGAGAGCGGAGAGATAGAATTTGGAACGCAAAACTTTAAAACTTGTGTTTTAACATGTAATGGGGTGGGGGGGAGGAATAAAATATTATATGAAAAGAATAAGTTTGTCACTGGCTAAGATAAAGCCTCGAATGACTCTTCATGGCCCTCAAGTGATCCTCTACTTCCATGCCTGGAAACCACCCCAGGAACTCTGCTGTCAAAAGGTCAGGCCTTTGTTTCAGCTTGATGTTCCACATAATCCCAAGAACTATTCCCTTTCTGGAAAGCAGTCCATCCCACTCTCTCCTCCTTGTGCAGTTCTGAGCCCATCTCATCGACCTCTTGTCCAAGGTTCGTTTTCCCAATGGACTGTCTGTGGCTCATCTGATTGGCTCTTGTCTCTTACCCAAACTCCTTTGAGTGATGGAGGACTTAGTGCAGGATGCTGTTCAACATTCCGGAGCTCAGGGCAACCCCACAACATCATGGCGAACAGGAGCATCTGAAGGACTTCCCCTCCCAGAGGGAATCCCTTCTAGACATGGTGGAAAATGCTTTGGAAAATGTCATCTTGTGTTGTTGTGAAGGGTTGTTGTGAAGATTGAGTGAGATCATGTATAAATGCTATTAGCTATGATTATTCAGGCTGGAGTCTTTATCACAAAAGTTCAAGATAACACTAGGGTTAGCTTAACTAAACTAAGCTTTACCTCTAAACTGAAAAGACTCTTGGTAGACGTGTTCTCATAAAGGGCAGAAGATCTCTCACCTCACTGGGGGTCATGGCACTGGACATCCCTCAGACTTGGCAGGCCCTCCCCTCCACCTCCTGGCTTCCTTTAAGACTCAGAACAAATCCTACTGTCTGCAAGAAGCCTGTTGTAGTCCTTCCCTCCCTCCCCCAGCATCATGGTGCCTGTCCTCTGAGATCTTCACATCTACATTGTACATGCCTTATATGTACATAGATTATATGTATGTATGTACATATGCACATACATTATATGCATGTTACTCATCCAGGAGAAGGTGAGCTCCTTGAAGGCAGAGTCTGTTTTTTTCATTTTTCTTTGTATCCCCAGTGATCAGGGTAGAGCCCAGCATGTGGTAGGGGCTTAGTAAACCCATATTGTTGATGATAATGAAGATGATTTTCTCACTCTAGGACTCATTCAAATCACCTGTAAAGCAAGGGTGGGTAACACCTGCCCAGCCTGCCATACTCATAGGACTGCCTTTAAGGACTTGATTTGATTTGACCAGCATTTAATATGTGTCTACAACATGCTGGGCATGAAGATACAAAGAAAAAAATGTTCCTGTCCTCATGGAGCTTCCATTCTCCTGGGGGAAGCACTATATATACAGATAAATAAACTGTGGTGTGCTACCAATGGCCTCTTGAAGAAAGCAATACTTGGGCTCCCATTGGAGGGAACAAAGGATTCTGAGGGACAGAGGTTAGGAGAGAGAATGTGGCCTCGGGAGTCAGTTTGGATAAAGGTAGGGAGATAAGAGATGGAATGTCAAGTATGAGGGGGTAGACCAGTGTAGCTAGCTATAGGAACGGATAAAGAGAAGCAACACAGAATCAGACTAGAAATACAGATCAGAAACGGGCTCCATTGGCTTTAAAGATGAAACAGACACATTTGTATTTTGTCCTAGAGTCAGTGGGAATGGCTGAAGCTTTCGGAATTTTCAGGGAGATGGCCAAGCCAGGCTGATACTTTAGGAATGTCTACCTGACAGTTGAGTAGAGGATGGATTAGAGAGGGGAAGTGAACAAAGATGAGCAGCTAGAGGAGCCTGGCTGTGAGTAGAAAGAGGGGGAAAGAAGTTGCAGGAGCAGAATCCACAAGACCTGACAAATGGTTGGAAATGGGGGTGGGTGGGTGTAGTGATACTCCAGTACCAAGGACAGCTTCCTGGGCCACGTGCAGGGAGAAGGGCAGTGTCCCACCCTGAGACAGGGAGGTGGTGGTAGGGGAGACAAAGAGGTGACTTCTGCTTTGATCATGATGAGTTTGAGATGCCATCTGACTGGAGAAGTCCAAGGGGAAGCTGGAGATGTAGGACTAGCCTCAAGAGAGAGATGGGAGTGGAAATGGAGATTTGGGAGCCATCCATGTAGAGATGAGAGCTGAAGTCACAGGACCTGAAGATATCACCCAGCAAGTATGGAAAGAGAAGAAAGCTGGGAAAGAGTCACAGACAGAGAAGGAAAGCAGCTGCTCTCCTTGGCTGCTCCTCATTCTGACATTCAAGGCCCTATCCTCCATCTTTCAGTCTTGGCTGTCATGCACCCTCTACCACATTCAGACTGGTCTGTCACTGGCCTACCCAAACCCTTAACACTCTTTCATGACAGAATCAGGCACAGAATGGGTGCTGGGGATGGATTTCAACAGGAACCCTAGGAGGCGTGAGAAGGTATTTACTGACCTGGGATGCCCCTCCTAGTCACCCTGCTGGCTCAAGTTCTTCTCAAGGTGTTTGAGGCTACAGAGACTGTGGCCTTTTCCTGTTATCACAGGATCCTGGGAAATGGACACTTAGATAACTGGTATTCCGTAGTTATCAGATTCCCACATCACGCCACCCTGACCCCTGTGATATAGACACTGTTTGCCAGGGTAACCCCCTCCCTCACTTTCCTTTCTAACTCTTCTCACTCTCATTCACTTCAGCCTGATTTCTCCCTAGACCTGATCCTCCTCTGCTCTGCCCCTGTCATTGTGCCCTCTGGGATCCTCCCCTGGCACTGTGCCCTCTGGGATCCTCCTCTGTCTGCCCCTGCCACTGTGCTCCTGGGATCCCAGTTATATCATTAAGCAGCAGCCCTTCACCTTAGAGTTTTCTCTTTCATACTCTCTCCATCTTTTCTCACTTACATAAACCTGGCTGCCTCAAGGAAGCAGTGGACTCCTGGCTACCTTCTCCAATACTGGGTGATCTTCTTTCCTCTTGGGTCAGTCTGATTTCATGAAGTCATGAAGACCTGCATTCAAATCCTGCCTTAGACACTTACTAGCTGTATGACTGGGCAAATCATTAACATCTAACTGCCTCACTTTCCTTATCTGTAAAATGGATAATAATAGCACCTACCTCCCAGGGTTGTTGTGAAGGTATAAAGAGATAATATTTGTGAAGTGTTTTGCCAATTTTAAAACCCTATGTAAATGATAGCTATTATTAATAATGATTTTCATTATATTCGTCACAAGGTTGATGTGCAGCTCAGGTGAGATACTGTTTGTAAGGTGTGCTAAAATGCCAGCCATTATTATCATGCCTTAGGTTCCATCTTCATCTACAGCTGAACCACCTGCATGATTCTGAACTCAGAAATTCCTCTCTCTGATTATCACCTCCTAGCCTTCCATCTCTCCTGCCCCTTGGCCAAGTCTCTAAACTCCAAATACCTCCCCCCTCCCCCCTGCTCTGGCTTCCTTTTCCTCCCTCCCTCCCTTCACAGCTTTTGCCTATATCCCACTACTGTCCTCTAACCCAGAATTATTTGTGTCCTGGTCCCATCACTACTGACATCTTGCCAGACCTGAACCCTGGGTTACTCCCCATCATCCACTGCTCTGCTAGGAACCAGCTGCCATGGGCTGCCATAGGAAGTCACACCACTGTGTTGAATGGGGCCATGACAAATTGCTGGGGTCTAATCTTGACTGAACCTCTACTGTTGCATGATAATCCTTTTATTCCACCTTGACTGATTCACTATCACACTCCCAAAAGGAATTAGCTCAAACCTTCCTTTTTCTCCTCATTCCCCTTCAGAGTTTATGTCCCCCTCCCTCTCAACACATTCTGTAGAAGACCTCATCTCATCCTTCAGTGAGATCATCAAGGCCAGCCACCATGAATGTCTCTTACCCCACACCTCAGAACCCCTCTTCATCATCTCCTGTCCTCTCCTCCTTTTACGCTGGTCTCCAGTGAAGACATGGATCTTCTCCTTGCCAAAGTTACAGCCTCAATTTCAGTCGTGCAGCCAGATGGCATGAGGAGTAGAATGCTGGTTCTGGAGATAGAAATATCTGAGTTCAAATCCAGACTTAGACACTTACTAGAGCTGTGAAACCATCTGCCTCAGTTTCCTTAACTGTAAAATTGGGATAGCATCTACCTCCTAAGGTTATTGTGCAGATCAAATGAGATAATAATTATCAAGTGCTTAGCACAGTTCCTGGCACATAGAAGGTGCTAAATAAATGGTAGCTATCTTATTCTTTGTCATCATCATCACCTTCTCTTTCCCTCTCTCAATTATCCTCAGTTCTCCTCTCCTTTCTTATCTGCCATATTTTATCTGCTCTCCCCTCCTTTATAAAGAACCAAGATTCATTTCCATGTAGTACTCTTAGATAAACCTTCACTTGACTTTCCTGCCTCTTTAAGCCCAAGAGCTCTTTTGCCTTTCACAGTCAGATTCCTGGGAAAAAGTGATCTTGCTTCCCCTTCCTCCCTTCCCAGTCTCTCTTCAACCTGTTGCAATTGGACTTTCTGTCCTGACTGGTTATTCTCCTTTGTTCTTGAAGAGGACATCTCTGTACTGGGGTTAAGGTGTGTCTGATCATGACTGATCAAACCAAGAAGCCCCAAAGTCTCTGTGACAGGTTGGGCATGAATAGTCCAGATGACTATTTGGAGTGGAGAGGATGCTAAATATGCACATCTCACATTCCTTTGTGCTACTGTTAATTCTGCTTTGCTCATAGAACATAGAATCTTCTTTGATGACAGCATGCCTTGCTGGGCAGATCTTTGCCAATGTCTCCCATGTCACATATTGATTCCAAAGTTCTTCATATGGACCAGGGGTTGGGAATCTGCAGCTTCAAGGCCACATATGACCCTCTAAGTCCTTGGGTGTAGCCTTTTGACTGAGTCCAAATTTACAGAATAGATCCTCTTATTTGTTCTGTGAAGTCTGAATTCAGTCAATGGGCCACCCTTGATGACTTAGAGGGCCACATGTAGCCTCGAGGCTAAAGGTTCCCTACCCACAACATAGACCTTGTATCTCTTCGTCTAACCAACATGCGAATGCTTGTCCTGTGTGAGTTCTCCATAAAGCAGTCTTTTCGTCAAGTGTATATTTTGCATTTGAACAACATGGTCAGCCCATCAGAGTTGTACTTTCTGAAGCAGTGTCTGAATGTTTGACAGTTTAGTTTGAGAAATAACCTCAGTGCCTGGTACCTCATCCTGCCAGGTGATCTTCAGAATCTTCCTAAGACAATTCAAATGGAAATGATTCAGTTTCCTGGCATGGTGTTTATAGACTGTTCATGTTTCACAGGCATACAACAATGAGGTCAGTATAATGGGTCTGTAGACCTTCAGTTCGGTAGTCAGTCTAATACCTCTTCCCTCCCACACTTTTCTTCAGAATCCCCCAAATACTGAGCAAGTTCTGACAGTGTATGAGTCAACCTCATCATCTAATGTGGACATCAAGTATACAAGGTAAGTGAACTTAACCACAGTATTCAAAACTTCTTTATTTGCTGTAATGGATAGTTCTGTGTATGGATGGCATAGTACTGACTGGTGGAGAACCTCTGTTTTCTTGGTGTTAATTGTAGGGCCAAAATTAGTACAAGCAGTAGAGAATCAATCCAAACTTTGCTGCATCGGAGACTCAGAGACTATATTGAATGCTCAATCATGTGAACAAAAAATCATGCACCAATTCTTCCTCCATTTTAGTCTTGGCTTGTAACCTTTTCAAGTTAAATAATTGCTATCAGTGTGGTAGCTGACCTTGATGTTGGTTTTTGTCTCGTTGAAGGTGTTGGACAACATAGCTGATCGCATCATGCTAAAAAGTGTGACAGCAAGCACACAGTCTTGTTTCACTCCATTGGGACTGGAAAAATGTGAAAGCATTATCCATTCCCCAGAACCTGGGCAAACACGCCCTCATGAAATTGATGCTTTGTCAGTTGCCACAGGATTTTGAGGTAAATAAAATAAGTCAAAGGGTATGGATGACATCTTTTGATTCTCACATAAATTGGATTTAAATGAGACAGAGTTGCTTGAAGCTGTCAGCCTCACTCTCTCCTCCAGAATCATTGGAATCCAGTGGCAAGACAAAGGTAAGTCAACTGGTGATGGCTCAGGATGCAGGGGATGACCCTTGTGTCTTCACTTCTGACCGAACTCTAATCTCTCCACAGCACCCGCTTCAACAGCCTTCATGGCCGTTGGAACAAATTGGTCCCATCCTCCCATTCCACCGAGGGAAGTCTTCACATGCTTGGGGTGGATATTCCCCTAATTCATCTAAGTGTTTGACACCCCTTGGTTAGCCTCAACCTGGTTTCTCTCATCTGCCAAAATAGTTTACTGGACATGCTACAGCTTTTTGGAAGCACTGGTGAGAGCTGGGGTGCAGGTGGACTCTAAAAGTGGAAAGCAGCCCCAAACAGGGTTCAGCAGCACTCACATCGAAAGGGACTAGTCTCCCCGAACACACCCTACCCCCCAGCTTCTTCGCCTCCTACTCACCTGAAAGCAATCTCGGTAAGAATGACGATTTCTTCACTATTAAGTCTGAGGGTCTTTTCTTAGTCATCGATACTCCTTGATTACATATGCATCCACACACCCACACATACGTACCTACATATATACATGTGATTTAGAAACTTGTTGAGAAGCCATCCGTTGGGGAGGACCAATTCCTTTCTTCAGCTTCTCTGACATTGCTCTGTCCTGTTCTCCTTTGACCCCGATAATCATTCCCCAGTCCGAGTCAGTCGACAAAAAGCATTTAATAAGCCCTCACTATGTGCCAGATCCTGTGTTCAGTGCTGAAGATACAAACAGAAGAGGGGAGAGGGGAGAGAGAGGAGAAGATGCCCGGCACAACGGGCACACTACAGAAATGAGTCACTGTGCTTGCTGTTTGCGTGTGCACAGAGTGTATTTTATACATACTGTATCTAATGGTATACACACATACACACACGCAGAGCCTGAATCTCTCTCCTGAGCTCCAGGTTCCACATTACTAACTGGCTGCTAGCCATCTGCACCTGAACTTCCTGTCCCTGATGTCTCAACCTCCCCATGTTCACCACAGAATTCCTCATCTACACTCCCCCAAGTGTCTGGTTCTAGTGTGGGTCGCACCCTCCTCCAGGCATTTGGGTTCACACCTTCCTCATTCTTCTTCCACCAGACTCCCTATCCCCCGCACATATCCAGTCGTTGTCAGTTTTTCCTCTACAACGTCCCCTGCACCTGTTCCCTCCTCTCCCCATCCAGTGACCACCTGGTCAAGCCCTTATCACCTGTCACTTGGACATTGCAATGGCATGCCAACTAAGTTCCCAGCTTCAGTCTCTTTCCTCTCCAATCTATGCTTTACACAGGTGCTGAAGCCACAGATCTCATCATGTCCTTTCGCTGCTCCGTAGTCATCCATAACTCCCCATTGCCTCTGTGACTGGCCTGCCTCCATCCCACCCATCCAGATGCCATACTGTTTTCCTTTGAGTATTTCTCACTATCCTTCACCTCTCAGAATTGGGAGCTTCTTCTAGGTTCTGTTCTGTTGCCAAAGCCTTTGTTGATCCTGCTAAGTTGCCTCTGATTCGCCATGTCCATATTATATGTCCCCATAGATCGTAAGCCCTTACATTCTGAGCATGAAGTCTTGCATACAGTGGGAACCTAATGCTTGGACTGAATTACTAGATGTGTGACCATAGGCAAGTCCCCTCTTTGAGACTCAGTTTCCTTACCTGTGGGTAATGAGATTTAAGAAGAACCCTGGAGAGTGAGTCCAAGACCAGGATGGAGTTTACTCAGAGGCCAGGAGAGTGACCACAGCTCGGGTCAGCCCTATCTCTGTTCTGCTTCTGTGCACTTTGCCCTAAGAGAAATGCCCACTCTGCTCCTCCTTTCCTCCCCTTCCAGTCAAGTCGATGGGTGGGGACTCCCGAGTGGGGAGCAGAACCTTCCTTTATTAGTCATTTTGCATAGTACTCTGGACAGAGGAACCAGCAGCGTGACCAGCAGAGCTGATTTTGGGGGGCCTGGGCTAGCCACTTTGGACAGGATAAGATGGACATAGGTGGGGGGATGGGGGAAAGCCCCTTCCTGTGACTGAGGTCCTTGACCTCTGAAAAGGGCTCCAGACACATAACTCCTATCCCTCATCCTTCTACCACTCAGGGAAAGCGGACAACACACCAGGAGATTTTCCACTTGGGGAAATGGTGGGGAGGATAAGTGGTGATTGGATGAAGCTGTTTCTTTACAACTTGGTTATGCCAAAGCTTTGCTGTCTTAATAAATCATGTGGCCACTAAAAAAGTCAATAGGCTCCATTTTATGAATGAGTTTGGTCAATGAGAGCCAATTTCCCAGATTGGGGGTGGGGAGGGTTGCATCGGGAGAGCAACTTCAGATATATGATCGGCCTCCAAACTTTGTGATTATGTACCCCATCAGTTAAAAAAATTGCAAGCAGGCACCTCCAATATGTCTATTTATTTATAAATTAGGTTCATATGCTACTTTCTAAATAATTATGTAGGTTATAAAATGTGGACAAAAACAGAAGTAAAAAAGGAGAGAAAGATGAAATAATATTTGACCCTATATAAGTCCATGGGGTACCACTGGAATTTATTGAGGAGTGACATCTGGTCAGCTGTTTGATGTAGGAATATCAGTTGGGCAGCTATGCAGAGGACGGACCATGTGAGTAGAGAGAAGGGGACAGAAGTGGCAGATGTTAGGGAGAAACAAAAATTGGTAATTGACCGCATATGTGGGGTGAGGAAGAAAGAGGCTTCTAGAGAGACCCTGAGGGGTCTGACCTGTGTGATCAGAAGCATCAAGGGGTCCTTGACAGATTCAGGGAAGTAGGACAGAGGGCCGGATTTTTTGGGGGGGGAGGGGGGAGAAGAGGACATTATCTGTAGTGCAAACCACAGCCCATCCCATCCATTCACCTTGACCCTTGAAAAATGAGCCAGTCAGTGGCAATGCCCTCCATCCCTCCAGCTCAGACCCCACCTGCTAAGTCAGCCATGAGGCGAAGTAGGGGGCAGGCTGTGAGTCCTATAAGCTGCTCCAGCCTAAAACTGGTCTCGAAGGCTAAAGCCCAGGGCTGTCGGAAGCATCAGGATATGGGGGGGGCGGGTCTTAATAATGTCTGAAAGAATGTCAGAATTATGCTGAAAACAAGCCCTTCACTGGCCATGCTAGAGGGGCACCCTCCACATACATGAAAGATCAGATCAGTGTTCTAAATCATATTCTTAGATCTGTTTTGAGCCCACCATGAACCCTAGAGAGGCAAGTAGTGGAGGGTGGTGTTTTTGAAGAGTACCCTCTGGAGAGGGAGGTTTGACACATACTGGCAGCCTCAGGGCTGTATAGCCTGGTGGTCAGAATATATACTACACTCCCTCTCTGATGGATTGGCTGATGGATTAATTGACAGTCTCCTTGGCTGTAGAGTGCAGAAAACAGGCAAAGGAACTAGAAGTGGCTGCTTATAGCTTCTGCAGATCCACCACCTCTACACCTAGCACCCACTCAATATTACTAGGGAAAGGGTAAAAATAATCCTTGCACCACCTGCCTGTCCCATCAGGAGAAACATTTTGTGAGTATGTAAGTGATTGTAAGACCCTGAGACACACCTCTGCCATCCCTTCCTCCTCCTTATTACTCTTCCGATCTAAGCTTCATCATGAATCAATGTTCTCATTGACGTGGGAACTCCCTCTAAAAATGGAGATTGTTCCCTTCTCATCTACATCCTTCCATCATTGTGCCAGAGGCCATCCCCCCAATGACTTAGAGTCTTCTTCCCATTGCCTTAGATTCCCTTGTGGATGCCCATGGAGCACATTGGCTGCCAGTCAAGCTCCCTGGGCTCAGCAAGCTCCTGTCTTCTGCCCTATGGCTCTCCATTGTCCTTTGGGTGGTTTTTAGCTCCTCTTCTTTAAAGATGGCAGCATTATTCCATGACTTTTAGCCAAATGACACCACCAGCAAAATACAAGTGCTACTAAAAGATGGGCCTTTGCTTCTCAGAATTCTTGGGTCATTAAAAGACCTGGACAGTTTCCCTAAAGTCATCTAGCACTCCATGCTTATACTGTTCTGTTCTGGACTCATCTTGTCATCTGCTGTCTCTATCCTAAACATGTTTGCTGATGAAGTAGCCCTATGGTTTGGTTTGGCCTTCCTCCGACTAGGGAGTCAAATGAATAGTGCCAGAACTCACTTAGGTGCAGTGGTCCCTCCCCCACCAAGGATACTTTGACTCTGCTGTCAGTCCAGGTTGGGAGCAGTCCTATTGCAGAGGGCACCTCTCAGTAAGAGGGATAAAGCACTCCTTTCTACAATTCTTGATAATTCTATCAGATATTGTGCATTACAGTGAAAATACTGTCAGTAAAACCCCTGCCTCCATCGAGGAGGGTGGCCCTACACTCTTCTGACTGACACAGGGATAGAGAAGCAGTGGCTTGAGTCAGAGGTCAGCTTCAAGGAGTGTGACCCCAAGCAGCCGAGGAGAGAGCTGGGAGAACTAGTGCTGCCCATCAGGGGTCTGTCAGAGCAGCAGCCCTGGAAAGCCCAGGTGAGCCAGCTCCTTGGGGCATGCTGGCTGTGGCCAGTGGGGACCTGGGAAGGGACTTCAAGGAAAGGGTATTGAGGGGCCACAATGCCAAAGGCGTGAGTCACCTTGGCTACAGGGGCTCCCTCTATGTGCGCCTCTCTCATAGTGTTCTCTGTTTGTACCCACTCTTCTCATGGCTGCTGTGTTTGGGGGAGCATGTGTTCTACGTTTACTGGGGAATGTCTGTGGCTTCTGTCTTTACTACACCGTTTTAGCAAATGCTATTGCTTTTAGCTACAATTTTTTAAAAAGACATACTTCATCCACATTGTGTTTCTTGTGTGAATAGTCATGCCGAATTCTTCCCAATAGTTATGGATCTGGCTTAAGAAGACTTTGCAACATTCTGAAGCAACCAGCATGATGTGACCTGATACAACCCAATAAGCATTTATTAAACCCCTAATGTGTACAAGATGCTATACTAGATACTGGGAACACAAAGGCAGAACAAAAGCCAGTCTGCCTTCAAGAAGTTTACATTTTACCTAGGATAAAGCATGTAAATAGATAAATGTGTGTATGTATGCATATATATGTATGTATATTTGTAATTTATAAATGATTATTTAAGGAGGAGAAATAGTACATTTACACTGAAGGGAATTTTTCCCACTAGAGGTCATCTATGGGCTCTGTGAAGGTAGAGAGAGACCTAGTCTCTTTCACCCATGGGATCCTGCATGTAGGAAGTGTCTATCAGTATTTTATGAAGATCATGCTATGTGAGAGAGAGGCAGACTTGGCAGACTTGCCTGGGTCACACAGTTCCCCTTCACATAGCCTACTATAGTTAAATTGGACTCCTGGCTATTTTCCAATCTTTCCCCTCACTCTCCTCCCCACCCCATGTTCTCACTGGCTGATTCCTCCTTTTCCTTCAAAGCAGGTATTCTTTCTCCAGAGTGTCTTCCCTGACTCCCTCAGAAGGAAAGGGTCTTTCCCTTGCCTTCAGATCATTTTGCTGGGGTCTCTAGTTCTCTATCACATTCTCCCTTGTATCATACTGATTTGTGGGCATATCTGAGAGGCTCTATTAGGTCATGGATTGCTCCAGAGCAGTATTTAGGTGGTTTTTCATCTTGAGCAAGAAAGGGAGTCACTATCCCAGTAAAGGACCTCATTGGCTCACACTTGGACCATAGCCTGCTGCATAGCCCCTGGCCTCAAGTCTCCTCCCCGTCCAGACCTTCCTCCACTCAGCTGTCCAAAGTCACTCCTTTATTCAATAAAGTTGGGTGCTCCCTGTCACTATCAGGATCAAATAGAAAATTCTCTGTTTGGCTTGGAAAACCTACATGACCCCTTTCCCGTCTTTCCACACCTTTGGTTATCACTGCTGGTCATTTCAGTCTTGGCCAGCTCTCTGTGACCCCACTTGGGATTTTCTTGACAAGGATACTGAAGTGCTTTGCCATTTCCCGTCTCCTCCATCAGTGTTGTGATCTGGTGACACTGTATTTCTCCTATAGGATGCTCCATCTCCAGACTCCTTGCCTTTGCAGTGACTGTATCTCCTCTGATATGACCTCTCATCTACATCTAACATCACTTGTATGCATATAGGTGCTTGCATGTTGTCTCTGCCATTAGACTGTGAGTTCCTTAAGGGCAGGGACCATGTTTTTGCCCTTTTTGGTACTCCCAGTACTTGGCAAATTGCCTGGTGCATAATGAGAGCTTAATAAATATTTGAAGTCAGGACTTGAGTTCAAATTCAGCTTCAGACACTTATTATTGGTTCTATGTTCTTGATTGATTTACTTTATTGCCATCTCATCTGTAAAATGGGGATAATAGAAGCACCTCCCTCCCAGGGTCGTTATGACCAACTGAGATAATATTTGTAAAGTGCTTTGCCAAACTTAAAGTGCTATATAAATGCTAGATATTAGTATTATTACTACTATTAAACTTCTGAGGCCCGTGTGTGTGTGGGGTTCCATCAAAGGCAACATGGTAGACTGGAAAGCACGATCAGGAGACCTAGATCCTAGCCTTAGCTCTTCCACCCCTGTGTGACCGCAGTCATTCATCTTAAAATCCACCTTAATCTACCTCTCTTCTGCTCTCCTATCCTCTCCTCCCCATTCTCCCCTCCCCTCTTCTCTCTTTTTTTCTCTCCTGTCCTTTTATCCTCTCATCTCCCATGTTCTCCCCTCCTTTCAAATCTTCTCTCCTCTTCTGTCCCCCCTCCCCTCTCTTCTGTCCTCCCTTCCTTCCCCTCTACTCTTGTCTCCTGTCCTGCCCTCCTCTCTCTTCTCATTTCTTCTCCTCTCCTCTCACCCCCTCATCTCCCATCTTCTCCTCTCTCCTGTCCTCTCTTCCTCTCATGCCCTCCCATCTCTTCTCCTTTCCCCTCATCTCCCTTCTCCCCTGACGTCCTCTACTCTTATTTCTTCTCCTCTCATTTTCTCCTCTCTCATCTTCTGCCCTCTCCTCTCCTGTCCTTTCCTCCCCTCCTCTCTTCTAGTTTCCTCTCCTCTCCCCTCCTCTCATCCCCTCCCTGAAGAGTTGGATAAGATGGCTGTCAGAGAATTCTCTGGAGCTCTTGGGAGAGGCAGCATGCCTCTAGTTAGGGTTTGTTGATGGCAGGTCAAAGATGAGAGGCCAGAGGGAGATAAAGGGATTTATTAGCACACTAAAGACTCTGCTCTTTCTGATAGCCGTTTCCAGTTCCTGGGGTACAGAGTGGCTCCCTTTAACTTCTCAAGTTCTCTTTGAGTTCACATCCAATCAGCAATATTCTTCAGCAACTTAGGGTAGAAAAATGAAGACTTTCCCAAGCAAGGGAGGGGCAGAGAAAGCAAGGGATCAGTTAGCAGAGAATAGGGGACTATCTGGAGCCTAACTGGTAGGATTTATGATGAGGAAACATTCCCCATTCAAGGGCAGGAGACAAGAGGAGGTCAGATACAATTCTAAGAGCAGGCCATTTTGACAAAGCTGGAGAGTCTCATCGAAGGACGGTAAATAGTTTGTACCATAGTGAATGAGACCACCCTCTCTTACCAGGTCCTTGCAAAGGGGCTGAGGACTTTCTAATACTGGGTCACCAAGTGGTTGGGGGATTTCTACACAGAGAGTCCATCAGGTTGTCACAGAATAATTGTGGCTCCAATTTTCCCCCACATGGGGGAAAGGTCCTTTTGCGGGGAGGATAATTCTGGGATTGCATGTTGCAGCATAAGGGACTCTTGTATTGGATGGGAAGTCACATAAGATGCAATCTAGTCCAGGCTCCATCATGACAAACTGTGATCCTAGCTAAATCCCTGCCCCTGTCTGGGCCCTGCTTTCCTCATTTATAAAAATATAAGAGTTGTTCTCAACCATTTCAAAGGTTTCTTCCTTCCTTGAATCTTATGATTCAGTTATCTGCCTCATGTGTTCTTTCCCATGGAGGCTCCATGATTCTTAGGGAGGGAGAATGTGGCACTGAGAATCACGGAGCTTGGGATTTCTCCCAAGACCTGGAGTCAGAAGATTTGGGCTCAAATACTAGTTGTATGACGATTTTCAGTATCTCAGAATTACAGAGGGGATCTAGGTTGATTCCAGCATGAAGCAGAAATTCTCCTCTGAGTAGCTGATCTTTGAACCACTTGAACCAACTAGATGTATGCCACTGCTCCCCTCCTTCACCTGTAAAACAGAGCTGATGACACCTGTCCTCAACCACTCCCAGAGCTGCCCTGGGAACCAAAGAGGATAAGGAATGTTCATGAAAGCCCTCTGAGCAGTCAAAAGTGCTGTGGAGGCACAAGGAACCTGCCAACATCCGGCAGGAATGTGGAAATCGAGCTGTGTTCAGCTTCCAGCAAAGACCTGAGAAAGGGAGTCAGCAACTGGAAATTAGCTCTTCAAGAGCTAACAAGGAGCAAAGTGGGGTAGATGTGTCCAAGATCCCGATCAGATGTGGCTAACAAAGCAGATTCTGTAAGCATGGGAAACAGGAGTCCCAGATCCATTTGGAGGAAGTCTGGGAGACCAGGTTGAGGAAGAAAAGAAGCAGACAGGCCCAGCAGCTGAATGCTCAACCACAGCCTTACTTTGGTGGCTCCCAGAGTCATAGACTTAGAGACTGTTAGGGTTGGAAGGAACCCCAGAACACAGAGTGCCTCAGTTTCCTTCTCCATAAAATAAAGGGGCTGGATTCATCGACCTCCTTCTAGTTCAGTCTGGTTCGTACCCCTAACACTGACCACCCACACTCCTCCAGCCCGTCCTTTGACCCGAAGAGGGGGAGGGCTGCTCCCCTCATCCAGAGAAGATCCTACAAAGTGGGCCAAGCCCAGCACTGCCTGGCAAGCGCTATCCAAGGTCCTGCCGCTGCCTCCGCCTCGGAGGGCTTCAGGGCTGGGTTCTCGTGCCTCTCGGCAGCCCCTCCTCCTCAGGCTCGGCTCAGGCTCATGCTTCCCTCCTCGACTACCTGTCTTCTCTGGAACAGCAGCTTCTCTTGCATAGATGAGCCCCCAGCCCCCATTCTGCAGTTCGGCCTGGCTCTAAACCTTCCTCCCTGCTATCAGTCTCCCTTTACTCTCGAATCTCGGACACCGTCACCCCGACTCTGTCACCGCTCCCGCCACCCCTCCACCTGTCTCTGTGTCTGTCTGTCACCCTTAGTGTCCCTCTCTCTGTCGGCGTCTTTCTCTTCCCTCGCCACCTTCACGTCTGCCTGTGTGTCTCCTCCCCGTCTCTCCTCTATCTCTTCTCTCAGTCGGTCTCCCCGTCTCTCTCCTGTCTGTCCTCGGATGGTCCCCCCGGGGTGCCCGGGGTCCAGCGCTGTCTTCCGTCTCCCCATCTCACCCTTTCTCCACAGGCTTCTGTCTGTCTGTCTCAGCCCTGCTTGTTCATCCCCACCTCCCCATCCACATCTCGGTATTCTCCATCGTCTCTGTCTCCCAGCCTGTCTGTCTCTGAGCCTCTGTCTCTCTGTCTCTGTCCAGTTCTGTCTCCCAGCCTGCTGTCTGTCTGTCTCTCTGTCTCTGTCCAGTTCTGTCTCCCAGCCTGTCTGTCTGTCTCTGAGTCTCTGTCTCTCTGTCTCTGTCCAGTTCTGTCTCCCAGACTGTCTGTCTGTCTGTCTGTCTCTGAGACTGTCTCTCTGTCCAGTTCTGTCTCCCAGCCTGTCTGTCTGTCTCTGAGTCTCTGTCTCTCTGCAGTTCTGTCTCCCAGCCTGTCTGTCTGTCTCTGAGCCTCTGTCTCTCTGTCTCTGTCCAGTTCTGTCTCCCAGCCTACTGTCTGTCTGTCTGTCTCTGTCCAGTTCTGTCTCCCAGCCTGTCTGTCTGTCTCTGAGTCTCTGTCTCTCTATCTCTCTGCAGTTCTGTCTCCCAGCCTGTCTGTCTGTCTGTCTCTGAGCCTCTGTCTCTCTGTCCAGTTCTGTCTCCCAGCCTACTGTCTGTCTGTCTGTCTCTCTGTCTCTGTCCAGTTCTGTCTCCCAGCCTGTCTGTCTGTCTCTGAGTCTCTGTCTCTCTGTCTCTCTGCAGTTCTGTCTCCCAGCCTGTCTGTCTGTCTCTGAGTCTCTGTCTCTCTGTCTCTGTCCAGTTCTGTCTCCCAGCCTGTCTGTCTGTCTGTCTCTGAGCCTCTGTCTCTCTGTCCAGTTCTGTCTCCCAGCCTGTGTCTGACTCTGAGCCTCTGTCTCTGTGTCTCCCAGCCTGTCCTTCTCTCTGCCCAGTTCTTTCTCTCTGTCTCCGTCCCCTGCGCACGGCTCTGCCTCCGCTTGAGCACCTCCCCACTCCCTCTGCCCCGTCCGGGGCATGTCAATCGCGGCCCTCGCGCTGCATCCTTTCCCGCCTTCTTGTCTTCCCGCAAGGCGCGCATGCGTTCTCACACGCATTTGCTGGCGCTTCGGACGTTAAATCTGCTTGGCTACCAGCGACGTCACAGGACTCCACGAATTTCGATTGGCTAACGGGCCCTGGGAGCGAAGGCTTTCCACTCTCTTTCCAATCCCTCCCGCACACACCTCCCTCCCGGCGAGCGTTCCGAGGTTGAGACAGAAGCTCAAAGAGACTAGTGGTGCGCGGTCGCCTCGCTCATCTCAACAACTGGTGACGTCACCGAGAAAGTGTGCTGCGTGATTGGCTAAACGTTCCTCGGCGCGAAGGAACTCCCCCTTCCAGTCTTTTCTAACTGGTGCCAGCGCCGCATGCGCCGCGGCTGTTAGACTGCGGCCCTGGGCGCCAGGTGGCGCGTCGCCCTTGGAATCGCTCGGCAACCCGTGACGTCACCCAGACCTCGAGCTTCATGATTGGCTGTCTGTCCGGCTTCGCGCAAAGGCCCCCGGGGCGGGCTTTGAGCCTCCTCGCGGCCTGATTGGCCACGCCTCGCCCGCGAGGTTTCAACCGGAAAGTGAGCTAGAGAACTTCAAACCCTTGGCTAGGGAAAGGGGGGAAATGTAGAAGGTGGGAGGGGAGGGGCTATCTAGGGGGCGTGTTCAGCGAGGGAAGGGCGGGGCAGGAGAGGGGCGGGGCGAGAGTCATACGCCTGGGATGCCTCCTGCCAGGCCACGCCTGAGACTGCAGAAAGAATGAGGCCAGGGCTCAGTGGGAGAGGAGAACGAGACAGAGAGAGAGAGAGGGAGGGAGAGAGAGAAGGGAGAGAGAGAGAAGAGAGAGAGGGGGAGAGAGAGGTAGGGAGAGAGAGAAGAGGGAGAGAGAGAGAGGAAGAGGGAGAGAGAGAGAGGGAGAGAGAGAGAGAAGAGGGAGAGAGGGGGGAGACAGAGAGAGGGAGAGAGAGAGAGGGAGAGAGAGAGAAGAGGGAGGGAGAGAGAGAGGAGAGAGGGGGGAGGGGGGAGAGAGAGGGGGGAGAGAGGAAGGGGGGAGAGAGAGAGGTAGAGAGAGAGAGGAGAGAGAGTCAGAGAAAGAGAAGAGGGAGAGAGAGACAGAGAAAGAGAAGGGGGAGAGACATATGGAGACCAAGAGAGACAGAGAGAGAGGGAGAGATGGAGAAGAGAGAGACAGACAGAGACAGAGAGAGAAAGAGAAGAAGGAGAAAGACAGAGAGAGAGACAGAGAAAGAGAAGAGGGAGAGAGTCAGAGAAAGAGAAGAGGGAGGGAGGGAGAGACAGACAGACAGAGACAGAGACAAAGAGAGATTGAGAAAGAGAAGAAGAAGAGACAGAGAAAGAGAAGGGGGAGAGAGAGACAGAGAAAGAGAAGGGGGAGAGAGAGAGACAGAGAGAAACAGACACCGAGAGAGAGAGAGAGAGACAGAGAAAGAGTAGGGGAGAGACATATGGAGACCAAGAGAGACAGAGAGGGAGAGATGGAGAAGAGAGAGACAGAGACAGACAGACAGATAAACAGAGACAGACAGAGAGAGAGAAAAGGGAGAGAGAGAGGAGAGGGGGAGGGGGGGAGAGAGACAGAGAGAGATAAGAAGGAAAGAGAGAGGAGAGAGAGGGAGAAAGAAGTAGAGAGACGGAGAGAGAGAGAAGAGGGAGAGAGAGACAGAGAGGAGAGAGACAGAGAAAGACAGAGACAGAGAGAGAGAAAGAGGAGAGAGAGACAGAGAAAGAGAAGAGGGAGAGAGACAGACAGACAGAGACAGAGAGAGAGTCAGACAGAGAGAGAAAGAGAAGGAGAAAGACAGAGAGACAGAGAAAGAAAAGAGGGAGAGAGTCAGAGAAAGAGAAGAGGGAGGGAGGGAGAGACAGACAGAGACAGAGACAAAGAGAGACTGAGAAAGAGAAGGAGAGACAGAGAGAGAGAGAGACAGAGAAAGAGGAGAGAGAGAGAGAGAAAGAGAAAGGGGAGAGAGAGAGAGACCGAAACAGAGAGAAACAGACATCGAGAGAGAGACAGAGAAAGAGTAGGGGAGAGACATGCAAGGGGGAGAGACATAAGGAGACCAAGAGAGACAGAGAGAGAGAGAGAGGGAGAGATGGAGAAGAGAGAGACAGACAGACAGACAGATAAAGAGAGAGAGAGAGAGAGAGAGAGAGAGAGAGAGAGAGAGAGAGAGAGAGAGAGAGAGAAGGGGGGAGAGACAGAGACCAAGAGAGAGAGACAAAGACAGAGAGAGAAAGAGAGGCGAGGAGAGACTTGCAGTGGGGAGAGACAGATGGAGACCAAGAGAGACAGAGAGAAAGAGAGAGAGAGAGAGAGAGAGAGAGAGAGAGAGAGAGAGAGAGAGAGAGAGAGAGAGACAAGGAGAGAGCAAGAGAGAGAGAGAGACAGAGAGAGAGAAGTGGGGATAGACAGAGGGAGACAGAGGCCAAGAGAGAGACAAAGACCAACAGAGAGACAGAGACCAAGAGAGACAGAGGCCAAGAAAGAGAGAGGGCCGGAGATCTAGGGGGAGAGATAGAGAAGGAGAGACAACAAGAAGCCCAGAGAATAGTGAGTGAGCCCCAGAAACAGCAGACTGGGGGAGAAGGGCTGACTTCTAGGGCCTGCAAGATCAGTGCCCTCAAGGCACAGGTGGGGACACTGAGGCAAACAGAGTTGAATGCCTTACCAGGGTTCCCTAGCTGGTAAGCATCTGATGGGGGAGGGGAAGCCAGGCCTCTGAGGCTTCGTGTCCAGTGCCTCTCCTGGAGGTGGAGGCAGGAGAAACTCCAGTGAAGGACACCAAATCCAGGGTGCTGGGATCATTTACTATCTAAGTCTTATGGACTCATGTGAACTGCACCCCCTTTCCCTTCTTCCTGGCTACTCTTTGCTGAAAGTACACAGTAAGTGCTTAATCATGCATCAAACTGAATGGAACCTGTTGAATGGCCTATTGGACATCTCCAACTGAATGTCTAATTTCTATCAATCAATAAACATTGATCAGACATCTTAAACTCAGCACATCCCACACTGAACTCCTTCCTTCCTCCAAAGCCTTGCCCTCTTCCCTCTTTCCACTGAGGGTCTCACTGCCCTCCTCCCAGTGCCCCCCAACCACAGCCTCCACATCCTGCAGGACTCCTCACTCTCACATGCCTCCTATATGCAGGGTCACCTCTGCACCCCCTTCCCTTACGTTGTCCCCCCAGTGCAGAAGTCCTCATCACCTATTGCAATGGCTGCTGGGGTGGGGCTGCCTGACCCTGGTCTCTCCCCACTCCCCTCCATCCTCCAGCCACCAAAGGGTTTTTCCTAAAGTACAAAGTCAACGGTTTCATTCCCTACTCAGTCAATTGCTGCTCCCACACATACAACATGCTGTGTTTGGTATTCGAATAGTCCCTCTCCCCACCTTTCCTGGCTTCTTATACCAGGCATTCCAGTATGCCTGGTGCTCCTGGAACATTCTCCCTGCCCATGAAGTTGCCTATGTTTCCCGTCTGCCTGGAATGCTCTCGCTCCTTACTTCAGGTCTCAGCTAAAGTCCTGCCTTGGCCTACCACAAGCGCATCTCCCTGCCTCCCTCGATGCATTATGTTCAATTCACCTTGCAAAGCACTAGTGTGGACATACTGCTTCCCACACTTCCCTTTGGACTGTAAACGCCTCAAGGCAGGGATGATTTCTGCCATTCCTGGCATGTCCAGCGCTTAGCACTACCTGGAACACAGTAGGTGCTCAGTAGATGCTCCTTGGTTTGACTTGGAGAGCTGGAGCATTGGGGTGAGAAAAATGGGACAACAGGACTCGGGGCAGTTAGATCTATGGGAAACCCCACCCCCACCTCATACATACCCATGGGGGAGAGCTCAGAGAAAGAAGGCAAGAGACAGACACCCTAAGCGAGCCATCCTAGCCCGCTGCCCAAGTGCAGCCATCACTTCCCCCCTTTGCAGTCTTCAGTAACTCCCAGTTGAGAGAAAGATACCGAAGGGGACATTTTTGAAATAGACTTCACACCTATGTGGATGTCCCAGAGTGCGGCAGCTGGGGAAGTGAAGGGAGAGAGAGATTGGAAGAGGGCACTCTGCCCCTCCCCACCCTGGCCTCCATGGACGACACCAATCTGGTCAAGGTGAGGGCTCCATGGTGTGTGTTTATTCTGGTGTAGCAGCAGCAGTGAGGGAGGCCAGAGACACAGACGGGACACAGGAGGAGGCCAGCCGAGACCTTCCTGGGCTCAGACACAGGATGGGCCTGCCTGGAGGGGGGGGCTGCGACATTCACACAGGCCGGACACAGGGAGGGCCAGCCCAGGACATGGGGCACATTCCAGGCGGGGAAGCATACGCAGGGGAAAGGGTGTGACGGACACTGGGAGTGGGGAGTCGGACAAAGGGGGAAGGGTCCCCCGGACCTTGACATGCACAGCCCCTCCCTGAGAGGGGAGCCCCAGGATGGGGAGGACAGACACGGTGGGATTGGGGGCCAGCTTCCCCCCACACATGGCACAGCCCTGCAGGCCTCGGCCTCCTCCGAGCTGGGAGGGAGGGAGAGAGGGATGGAGTGAGCAGCCTGGAGCTTCCCTCCCTCCCCAGCACTGGACGGCTAGTCCATATGGCTTTGAGGAGATGAATTCTCTGTGGGGAGTGAGAGCCTAAAGGACCAGACCTGGTGGAGAGAGGTGAAGAGGAGGCTGATCAGTCACTCCCCACTCCCCCCAGGCTCCAGGCATCCTGCCCCCAGACCCTTTCTCCCCTCTCCCACCTTCCCCTCCCTTCCTGGAACATCTTCCCCCGGTCCCCTCAACCTGGGCTCCACTCCCCCCAGGCTCCAGGCATCCTGCTCCCAGTCCCTTTCTCCCCTCTGTCCCCCCAAGCACCCTCCCTTTCTCCCCCTCCCTCCCGGTTCCCCCCTGTCTCTTTGGCTCCGTCTCTGTGTCTCAGTCTCCTTACACCTGTCTCCCTGCATGGGTATTTCTTTATCTGGGTGAGCTCTTTTCTCTGTCTCTTTGTTTCTCCCATCTGTGTTTCTCTCCTCTCATGGTCTGCCTGTCTTTGTGCATGTGTATACAGAGATACAGACCGGTCTCTGCCTGGGCCAAGGGGCCTCTAAATGGGATCTCACAGCCATGTAACCCGGTCCAGCTCCCCAGTGCCAGCGCTGACCCAGTGCTCACCTGTTCACTCTGAGCTTTCTCTCTCACTCAGTCCCTTGGTTCCCTTGGTGAAGCTGGTGAGGGTCTTCTCCTGGAAATGAAAATCCAAATGGGGGGGGGGGGGTTAAAGTCAGGTGACACTGATCATTTTTAATTGAGAGAAAGGGGTGGGGTTGTGGGCACACAGCTAACCAGGGAGTCAGAGAGACCTGGGTCTGAGTCCTGCTTCAGACAGCCGACCTAAGTCTGTGGCTGGCCTGTGAGTGACCAGCCCATGGGTGACCAGTCCGTGGGTCTGTGTGTGACTGCCCCGTGTGTGACCAGCCCATGGGTGACCAGTCCGTGGGTCTGTGTGTGACTGGCCCGTGGGTGACCAGCCCATGGGTGACCAGTCCGTGGGTCTGTGTGTGACTGGCCTGTGAGTGACCAGCCCATGGGTGACCAGTCCATGGGTGGGTCTGTATGTGGCTGGCCTGTGAGTGACCAGCCCATGGGTGACCAGTCTGTGGGTCTGTGTGTGACTGGCCTGTGAGTGACCAGCCCATGGGTGACCAGTCCATGGGTGGGTCTGTATGTGGCTGGCCTGTGAGTGACCAGCCCATGGGTGACCAGTCCGTGGGTCTGTGTGTGACTGGCCCGTGGGTGACCAGCCCATGGATGACCAGTCCGTGGGTCTGTGTGTGACTGCCCCGTGTGTGACCAGCCCATGGGTGACCAGTCCATGGGTGGGTCTGTATGTGGCTGGCCTGTGAGTGACCAGCCCATGGGTGACCAGTCCGTGGGTCTGTGTGTGACTGCCCCGTGTGTGACCAGCCCATGGGTGACCAGTCCATGGGTGGGTCTGTATGTGGCTGGCCTGTGAGTGACCAGCCCATGGGTGACCAGTCCGTGGGTCTGTGTGTGACTGGCCCGTGGGTGACCAGCCCATGGATGACCAGTCTGTGGGTCTGTGTGTGACTGGCCTGTGAGTGACCAGCCTGTGTGTGTGATTGATCTGTGGGTGACTGCTGGCAAATGGCTTAATGTTTTTGGCAAATCTTTGAGCACAGAACATTTCAGAGGAGGTGCTGACCAGCATTACTGGAGGGAGTTTCCACACTGGGCATTCCCCAGTGATTCTTCTTTTGAATTACAGATCCAGAGCCCTCCTCCTTTTCTTAATTTAGAGCAATGCCATTGTGATTCATAAGCTTGGACTTTGGAGCTCTCCTACCCCTGCCCCCAACACCTCTTTTGTCCACAGAGGAGGAAAGAGGCCAGGGAGGGAGGTTCTGGGGGGCTGCCACGTGCTCTGGGGCCAGTCACCCTCCTTCAGACATCAGAGGGTTTCGAGCTGGAAGAGATCTTAGCGAATGTTAGTCCAATTTCCATCTTTTAGAGATGAAGCTGGACTCAGAGAGTCCAAGCGCCACAAATCACATAGCAAGGTGACCTGATTCAGGCCTACAGCCTCTGCTTACAAAGGCAGCTGCTTGCTCTCTCAGTCTCTTGGTTTCCCTATGGGTAGAGGAGGGTTGGAATTGGGGATGGGGGGAGGAATGGAATGAACTTGACAAGGGCTCTTCCCTTCCTTGAGGGCTCAGTTTCCCCAGGGCTCTGATAAGTGAGTGATGAACCACAGGGTGAGGTTCCAGCAAATTCTGCCCTGTCGAAGCCACAGGCTCTGCTCCTGGACCATTTCAGGGGATTTTGGCCAGCAGTGTCTTTGGACCAGGGAGGTAAAGTGATTGAGGAGATCCAGAGAATGGAAGGGGATCAGAGCCATCCTTTGTGGGACTTCAGAAGTGGGGCAGTGAGCAGGTCAGGGTCTCTTTCCCCCTCCTAGTCACCCTCATGGCCCAGGACCCACCTCCACCAGCTGATGCCAGTATTCCACAGGTTTTCGGGGATTGGCCAACATCTCTGCCCAGTGCTCTCGGCCATGGGCATCAGCTGCATCTGCCCCCACTCGGCACACACCAATGACCTCGTTGTGGCCAATACTTCAATGGAAGTTGGATAAGGGAGAAGGCAGGAGGCAGGGAGAGAGAAGTGTCTATCAGTGGATGATCCTGGCTGGGGCTCCATCCTCACTGGTTCTGGCCCCCCATCTTCGCTCTACCTGTGGCCCCATCAGGCCCAGGCCCCCCATCCAGGCTTTGCCTCTGGTCCCATCAGCCCCAAGCCCCATCCCCTCTCTCACCCAGGCCCTCTTGGCCCTAGGCTCCTTCCCCATTCCAAGCTCCTACTCACCAGTCATAATCCACCACAGCAATACTCAGACCTACTGCCTCCACACTCTCGGGGGCCACATCAAACACCAGGGCCTCATTGTAGGTGGGGTTCAGTGTGTTCTTCTTTATGGAGGTCTTGCGTTTCTTTAGCCGCCGCCCCTCCGAGATCAGGGAGGCTTTCACGTAGGGGTCTGGTGGTGGGAGGAGGGGATAGGGAAGGCAGGGCCTCAGACCCTCTTAGGAGCCCCTGGGGTCCCAGGGATTGAGACCCCTAGTCCTTAGTCATTCTTGGACTCCCAGTGTTCATAGGCCCTCCTCTGTCTATCCCACCCCACAGGGACTTGGGTGTTCAGTACCCTTGTGTTGAGTACTATGTTGGGTCCTTGAGGGCCCTAGATGGTATGGAGTCTCCCAGGGGTCCAGGTGTTTGAGCTCCTAACCCTTCTCTCTGGGATCCAAACATCCAAGCATTCCCCCAAATCGTTGGGGGACCAGAGGTCTTCAGGGGCCCCTCCCCTCAAGTGCTCAGGGCCTCTGGGGTAGCTGGGGGTAGGGATAGCTGGGCTGGCCTCTTGCAGTACCTGAGAAGCCCGTGAGGTCCATAGCTTTGAGGTTGGAGGCCTTAATGATGGTCACGGTCAGACGTCCGGCCGTGGGGAGGTAGCACAGGGAGAAGTTCAGCTCCCCAAGGTCAGCCTTCTCCTGTGGGTGGGGATGTTGTCAGGCCTCAGTCTCCTCTCCCATCCCCGCTCCCTCGCCACCTCTATTACATGGAGTCAGAGTTAGAG
Source organism: Bettongia penicillata ogilbyi (assembly GCA_023548195.1). Taxonomy (NCBI): domain Eukaryota; kingdom Metazoa; phylum Chordata; class Mammalia; order Diprotodontia; family Potoroidae; genus Bettongia; species Bettongia penicillata. Next base: position 4,954,112 of record JAJHZJ010000591.1, on the reverse strand, counting down.
CTGGAGAGGGACCTTATAGGATTGGCCAGTGTGACCTCTCCTCCTGAGGAGGGCCGAGACCTGCCCAAAGTGGCCCCTAGGAACAGAGCTGAAGTCCTGAGGAAGTCCAAGACCCCCCAAAGAGGCCCAGAGGAGCAGAGTTGTCCTCCAGCCTGGAGGCCACCTGAGTGCCAGCTGCCTCCTCCCCATGGCTGGACAGAGCCCACTTCACCTGGTCTCTTGGGGAGGGTGGGACCATCCTTCCAGCACACAGGTACCCAAGCCATAGTCATGTTAGGAGTGTCCTCCCTTCTCTGGGCCTGAGCACCTCTCAGATCCATGACCCACAGGGTCGTCATCACCACAGGCCCAAGCTCCAGCCTCCAGTCTCTCCCAACTCCATCCCCTTTCCCTAGAGCTCCCAGACTGGCCTTCCCATATAAGCTGCCTGGGGGGCATCATCTTCCCAGCTCTCCTCACCTGCCTCCAATCTCCCCTCCCTAAAGCCTTTCATACAGGCTAATCTCTCCAGCTCCACATGATTCCTCATCTTCCACCTCTGTACCTTTGCAGAGTGGTCCTCCAAAGCTGGGATGCATCCTCCTTCACCTCTGCCTCATCACACCAGAATCACCTTCAAAGCTCAGCCCAAAGGACCTTCTCTGTGAAGGCTTTGCCAACTCCCCCCTGCCGCCCAGCTGCTGGCGCTGCCCCTTTCCAAAGCAAGTTAACTGCCCTATATTCTGTGTAGACTATGGCGATGTCTCCTTGGATACATGTAACCTCCTGGGGGTGGGAAGTGCTCTGCTTTTGGCTCTTGTGTCCCCAGCCCCAAGGAGAGTTCAGCTGCACAGATGGCACCCGGTAGACAGCTGTTGGCTGATGGAGTTGGGTTGGGCCCAGGACATCTGGGGTTTCTCCTCAGTTATCTTGAGGGATCCCCGCCGGACGTCTCCCCTGAGTCCCCTCTCTCCCCGGTTATCTCGGCATTTCTCCTCCCTTTTCTTCCTAACTCTCCTCATCTCCTTCCCTCCCTCCACTCCCCTCTTTTGCTCATCTGCCCCATCTCTGTCCCTGCCTTTGCTCTCAGAATACTCTTAGCTTTTTGATCCATTTAACAGCCTGTCTTGATGCCAGGCCTGGTAAAGCTGCGGCCACAGCCCCCCTTTCCCCAGGGACCCGTCAAACCCCATTTGTTCTTGAGGGAAGATGGGAAAAGCAGCCAAGGCTGGTGGGGTGAGGGGAGGTGAGAGAAAGCAGACAGAGAGGGAAAGTGTCCTAGGAACCGAGGCCCAGAAACAGGAGCAGACACCAAAGGTAGAGTGACAGGCAAGGAGAGACAGAGATGGAGATGAACCAGAGGGGAAGAGATACAGAGACTTGGCTATCAGAGACATAGATAGAAAAGGACCTGACTAGGGGGCTGGAGAAGGCCTCGGAGCTTGGGATCTGCTGAGGAAAGGGGCCAAAAGTCAGGTCCACAAGGACTGGGAGAGCAGGACATGGAGGGGCCCCAAGGCCAGGTCCAGGATTGGAGGGATAAGGTGTCAGGGCCAAGGGTGTCTGCTTGCCTTGAGGTGTGTCAGGGTATGTGGGGTGAAAATCAGGACTTGATGCATGTGGGTATAGAGAGCTCAGAAGGTCCAGATTCTTAGCACTAGAAGAATCCTTGTAGAGGACTTAGCCTTTTTACAGACAAGTAAACTGAGGCCCGAGACAGGAAGGCCTTGGGCACTGTCAGAGCTGGGATTCAAGTCTAGGTCTTCAGATCCCACATTTTGAGCATGAAACCAGCATTCTCAGACACTGGGTCTGTTGGGCGTTAAGGAGGGGGGGAGGGGAAAGAAGCTGGGATATGTGGGTGATCAGAACATGAGGAGCTGGCAGGTTGGGATATTGGCAGTGAGTCTGTTGGGGAGAATGGATGTCAGGAAGTTAGCACCACTACGTGCAGGGGAGGGAGCATTAGAATATCCTGGAGTCCAGAAGGGCCCAAGAAGAGACTGGTATTCTGGGGAGTCAGAGTGGAATGTGTGAGACTCTGGAGTGCAGGGCAGGAGGAGTTAGAGTCAGAAGGCCTAGGAGTTGTGACATCAGGAAGACAGAATCAGGAAGGCAGACATGCTGTCTTCTGGGACTATCAAGGCCAAGGTGGGGGATGGGGGTCTGAACTTGGAACAGTTGGGGCAGAGAAGCCAAATCATCTGGCCAGAGCTAGAACCTTTCAAACTTGGAATTTAGAGGCTGGAAGATTGGGAGGTCAAGAGGTGAGGACCAGGAGGGCTTGGGGTCTTGGATGTTGGGAGGTCAGAGCTTAGGAGGTCAAGAGATCCAGAGGTGAGGACCAGGAGGGCTTGGGGTCCTGGAGAGGTTGGGAGGTCAAAGTGTTGGGTCCAAGCAAGGGGACTGACCGAGCCGCCTTCGATGATGTCCCTCCAGAGTGGGCGGTCGGGGGGCTGCTCCGCCAGTTCCAGAAGGTTGTCCAGCACCACTTGGCCGATGAGGTCATGTCTCGAGAATCGGTCAAAGTCATAGATGCTAAAGTGCAGTTTCCTCTGGGCCAGTTCTGCCAGTGGCACAGAGAATTGGAAGGTCTCATTGAACACGGGGTTCAGAGTCTTCCTGTGCACCTGAGGTGAGGAATGGTGGGAAGTGATTCAGGACCAACCTCCTTGAGGGGGAAGAGGCTGCAGGCTGATTGGGTACCCAGATCCCAGAACATGGACAGCCCAGCCCCTGGCCCCTCAGGGACCCAAAGTAGCCTTGATGGGGAGCTCCCATTTCTGTAACACTTTAGCATTACAGTGGAGCATTTGAGGGTCATGATCTCTGAATCCTCACAACAGCCCTCAGAGGTAGGTGCAGATAAGAAACTGAGGCTCCAGGAAGCTAGTCAATAACTATGCACCTCCTAAGTATCTGAGGTGGGATTGGAACCCTGGTTTTCCTGACACCAAGTTGGGCCCTTTTCCCTTTGCCCCATCTTCCTTTCCTCCCCCTCCCCTGCCTCCTACCTCCTTAGCTCTCCCTTATTAGAGCCCAGTACCTGATGCCTCCCATTGCCCCCAGTTCCTGTGGGGGACCTCAGTGTCCAGGCTGCCCCCTCCCTCTATCGCCAGGTCAATTGGGCCCTCAGTCTCCACCCACTTTGGGACCTAGATAGCCTAAGTCTTTTTCTACTTTGGGATCCCCATCATCTCAACTCAGACCTTAGTCTGAAATTTTTTCTTGCGGTCAGGCAGCAGGTAGATCTTGACATAGGGATCGGAGAAGCCGTTGGAGTCTTTGGCTGGGAGGTCAAGAGCCTGGAGGACTCGTACGACCAGCTGGTCAGAGCCGTAGAGGTATCGCAGGGCGAAGCTGAAGCGTCCGGCCCCTGGCCCCCCACCTGGCCCTGCCCCTGCCCGCCGGCCCCCGGCCCCGGCCCCAGCCCCTGCTCCCTGGTACAGTTCAGGCTGGATCTGCCCAATGAGCCTGGCCTTTTCCTCGCCCACAGGCAGGGGGAGAGGCAGGGCTGGGGCTGGAGGTCTATCCTCAGGCTCAGCCAGGCTCGGGGCTGGGGGCTGGGGGGTCAGGGGTTGCTGAGTGAGGGGCCGGGGAAGAGCTGGATACCTGTGGGGGAATGAGGCAGAGAAAGGGTCAGGGAGGGGCTGGCTTTCTGACTACCCCCCCAACTGTGGGCCTCAACTCAGAGAGACCCAGGGGGACCAAAGAGATCTAGGGAGGGTCAAAGAAATTTGGGGAGCCAGAGAAACTCAGGGGGGCCAGAGAGACCCGGGGGGCGCCAGAGAAACCAGGGGGGGGTGGGGTCAGAGGCTGGCCAGGACAGAGAGGCAAAGGCAAACAGATACATCCACAAAGAATTAACAGACAGGGACAAATACATGCAAGGAGATGAAACAAATCCAGAGGGTCAGAGAGAGATTGCAACAGGTAGACACTGACAGAGGGATGCCAGAAGCAAGCTAGGCAGGGAGACAGCCACCAGGGTGGAAGCAAGGAGACCTGGAGAAGGGGGTGGGGAGAGGGAGGGGAGATGGGGAGAGAGGAGAGACAGACAGAGAGACAGAAAAGGAGGAGAGGGAGAGATGGGGGGGGGAGAGAGAGAGAGAGAGAGAGAGAGAGAGAGAGAGAGAGAGAGAGAGAGAGAGAAAAGGAGGAAAGGGGGAGAGACAGAGAGAGAGTGGCATATAGGGACAGAAAGGGATGCCCAGAAGGACAGAAGGAGACTGTCATTGAAGAGAAAGCCACCAGGGTCTGCCCAGAGCTCAAGAGAGGGGGCCAGGCAGATATAGAAAGAGCAGCAGTCAATAAAGAGGCAGGAGGTAGAGGAGTGAGGAGAGAGACAAAGGGAGACAAGCAACAAGGCAGAAAGGGGCTAGGGGACGGTTCTTACCTCGTAGGAGGGGCCAGGCTGGTGACCTGCTGGTGGGACTGGGCACTGGGCAGCCCACCCCCCCCAGGGGGCACCAGGAGGAGCCCCCCACCAGTTCCAGCACTGCCATCAGCTGGCAGCTCGGGTGATGTCTGACTGGGCTTGACCCCAGCCGCTACTGCGGCGGCGGCGGTGGCGGCATCTGGGTAAGAGTCCATATCCAGGTAGGATGGTTCTGGAGGGTCGGGGCCCCCCACTCCTCCGGGCTCCAGGAGCTCAGAGAAGGGTGGATGGTGGTGGGGCCCACCCAGGAGATGATGTGGGCCACCCAGGCCAGGCCCCAGATGGTGACCGGCCGCACCACCCACCAGCCCCGCCAGTCCGGCCCCAGGGTCCTTGCGAAGGGGGCCACCCCCAGGGGCTGAGCCCCCCTTGTCCCGCCAGGGCACCCAGCACAGTTTCCATGACACGAAGAGTGAAACACCCAGGAGGACAATGCCACAGAAGGTCACGATCACTGAGAGCAGGCTCACCGAGATATCTGGAGGCAAGAGAGGCGGGAGGGCATCCTATAAGGATGGCAAAGCACCAGGCAAAGTGTGCCGGCGCTGCTCCATCCTTGCCCCGGTTCCTCTCCCTGTACGCCTCCGCCTACTCCCCAGATAGATGGACTGTCTGAGTGGGGGGCCGGGGAGACAAAGGCTGAAGGCGAAAAGAACCCAAATCAAACAACATCCCTTCCCCATTCCCCAAGCCTAGTCATCGGACGTGCGGAGGGCGCTGACAACATGAGGATGGGAGGAAAGAGCGCGGAGAAAGGCTGAGAAACCAGGACAAGGGGATTATGGGATAAGAGCTTGAGAGGGGGAAGACACCTCCCAGCACCGCTAGTCCAGAATCTTCAGTTTACCCGTGAGCCTCTTGGAGGCCGAGAGAGAGTGGCTTGTCCCAGGACGGCCAAGGAGAACAGAATTTCAGCCTCTTCTTTTGAAGCGAAAGCCGGCACTCTTTCCCAAACACTACTTTGGGGAAAGGTCCCCTTTCTGGGTACCTTCCGAGTGCTGCACAGGCCCTTAAAGATTCTAGTTAGTGTGGAATTGGTGGAGAAGGGGGGTGGGAGCAGGGACGAGAGGGTTTTGAGGAGACAGACCTGCATCTGAGGGCCCGGGGTAGCCTCGCCTCCGCCAAAACTCCTGGCATTTTTCATCTGCGTCCTGGAGCCGGGAGCACAGGTCAGAGACTAAGGTCAGAGCCCGGTGACAAAGGTCATCATCATAGTCCCCTGACATGACTGCTGGGTATCCTGTCCTGGAGAAAGGGGGGGGAGGGGAAGAAACAGAGAGATAGACACAGAGAAAGACAGAGAGACAAACAGAGACAGAAACAGAGACAAATAGACACAGAGATACAGACACAGAAACAGAGACAGAGAGGAGAGAGAGAAGCAGAGAGAAACAGAGAGACAGAGATAGAAAGACAGAGACAGACAGATGGAGATAGAGAGAAATAGAGATACAGAGAAACAGAGACAGACACAGAGATAGAAAGAGAGAGGAGAGAGAGGGAGGCAGAAACAGAGAGAGAAAGATAGACAGAGACATACAGATGGAGACAGAGAGAAACAGACACAGAGAGACAGAGACAGACAGAGATAGAGACAGAGAGAGAAGGAGAGAGAGAGGGAGAGAGAGAGAGAGAGAGAGAGAGAGAGAGAGAGAGAGAGAGAGAGAGAGAGAGAGAGAGAGAGTCAGGAATATGGGGTGAGGAACAGAAGTGGGATGGAAAGAAGAATATGCTTGGTGCCAGCCAAGAGATGGGCACAAAGTAGAACAGCTAGGGGCAAGCTGAGAGGTAAAGGAACAGACCTGGGGAGATAAGGTGAAGGTACTTAGGGGAAACACATAAAATTTAGGTGGATGGGGACTGGATAGGTGGATCCAGTAGAATGGAATAGGTAGCAATAGGAAAAGAAAAAAAAGCAGAGAAATAAAGAATGGACAGACAGAAGGACAGGGAGACTGAGATATGGGTAAACATGAAGGAAGATGATGGAGAGAAAGTTTAGACAGATGGTGGGACAGGAGGAGACCAGACAGAGGAGGACATGGAGAAGTAGTGAATGAAGGAACAGGAAAAGGTCAGATTGGGAAACAAAGATAAACGTAGGAGATAGGAGAGAGGCATGGATATTTCTACATGGGGAGAGAGATCAGGACTGGACAGACAAGGAGACAGAATGTGCTTCCAGCTAGGAGAAGGGTTACATAGAAGGAGATGGAGATAAGAGTGGGATAGAAAGAAAGACAGAGGGAATGCTCTAAAGATAAAAAATCGACAAGGAAAAAGGAATAGCCTAACAGGAAAATGGAGAAGAAGGATGGGCAGATGGGAGGATGGACACATGGGGACAGAGCCAAGGGATGGTGGGCAGGCAGGATAGACATATAGGACAGACAGACAGAAAGGATGAACAGAGAAAAGAGAAGGGAGGAGAGAAGGAATGGCCAGAGAGGACAGACAGAATGGGAATAAACAATGGCTAGATTGAAGGAATGGGCAGCTGGGGGGCAGAAAGACATACAGAAGGAATGGTCAGAGGCAGAAAGAGGAAAGGGGACCAAAATGAGGACTGAAAAGGGAGGGGGAGCTGTGGAAAAGCTGCATCTGAGGGCCCGGGGTAGCCGGGGATGAAAGAGGAATAGAGGTAGGAGATAAGATGGAGACCAGAGAAGGGGACAGTGATCAAGGGAGTAAAGATTAGGGACAGACATACCGGCGAATGAGAGAAGGGATGGACAGACGAAGACAGAAATAGGAAATTAGGCAGACTGAGGTGGAGAGGAAATGGGCAAAGACTTGTTCAGAGGAGGAGACAAGAGAGGCTAAGAGATAGGAATGAGCCAGGAGACAGACGGGGCAGGGAGGTTGGGAGGGACTGAAGGATTGTGATGAGAGCTGTCCAGAACAGGAGACAGCTTTGATAGATGGGTGGGGGCCAAGATAAGGAGGGGGTTATGAGACAGAGACAGAATGGGGGCAGGGTTCAGACAAAGGCTGCGTGGACCAAGACGAGGCTCAGACAAGTCATAATAAGTGAACAGAGATGACAAGAGAAGGAGGTGAATGGGGGACAGAAGTCAAGACAGGGAACAGGACGGGGGAAGGGAAGGGACAAAGGTAAAAGGTGGACAGATGGGGAAGAGAGAAAGTTTAGACAGATGGGGAGCTAGGGAGGCAGCAGACCAAAGACTGAGAGAGAGGATGGCCAAGGAGGGACAGAGAAAAAAGGAGAGACAGATAGGAAGGGACAGATAAAGGATGGGGAAAGGGACAAAAAGGACGGAGACACTGACAGGAGAATCAAGATAGAGGGTAAATAGATGGGGAGACTGACGAAGGAATGGCAGGGGCAGCGTGGAGGGATGGCCAAAGACGGAGATGAGGGATGGACAGAGAAGAAGATAAGCGAACAGAGAGAGGGAGAAGGGGTGTGCAGATGGGGAGACAGAAGAGGGGACCGAGTGAGGGACTGCTGAGCCCGAGAGTGCAGGATCGTGGGGGGCGCTCACCTTATCCTCATTCCTGACGAGTCCTAGGGGGCATTCGGGGAGGGCGGGGAGAGCCCATTGGGGAGAGCAGAGGGGAGACGATCCCCCCAGCCCGGTCCCCCACGTTCTGGGAGATGCCAAAGGACCTAGGGGAGTAAGGAGAAGGCTGCCTCAGCCCGGCTCGGCTCTCAAACTGCAACCGCGAACAGGAGGGAGCCTTCTCCTCCGCAGCGCTTCTCAGCCCGCCAGCTTTCTAACCTCCGCCGGGATACCGAGTGCCCTGCACCCCCAATCAGCCCGCAGCCCGCGGCCCCCTTCCTGGGATCGGGGACTCCATTTCCCAGCAGGCCCCGGGGCACTGGGCCAGGCGAGTGGGGGCATTCCGGCCCCAGAGCCTGCTGGGAAATGGAGTCCGCTCAGCCTCCAGGGCTGCCTCGCAGGGCTGGGAGCCTGGACTGGGGCTAGGGATCGCTCTGGGAGGCTGCGAGCTACAAAAGCACCTGGCCTCTGGAGGCTCTGCCGGCCCGCGTCCCGGGGAAACCCAGGACGCCTCGGGGGCTGGAGGTGCCTGCCCCACCCCCAGGTAGCGGACGCCCCCCCCCCCCCCCCACCTCTTTCCCTCTGGGAGCCTGCCTTGGTCCCCCGGCAGGGCCTGCGGGGAGTGGAGGCTCACCGAGGGCCGCGCGGGTACACTCACCCGGAGCCGGAGCCGGAGCCGCCACCGCCGCAGCCACCACCGCAGCCCCGGCCCGGCTCCGCCCCCGCCCCCCCAGCTCGCAGGTTGGCGGCTCCGCCCCCCGCCCCCCGCTCCAGTCTCAGCCCGGGGATCTGACCCAGGAATCCGAGCGCACAGTGGCCTTTCTCTCACTCCCTCAAGGACCCCGCCATCTCGGCCCCACCCCTGTTCTGCGGGGACCCAGGTGTTCTGGCCCCCTAGGGACCCAGGCACGACCCATCTTGGCGTCCCCTCAGCCCTCCCCTCTCAGGGCCCCAGGCCTCTGAGCCTACCCTTAAACCGGAGGCATCCAGGCATTGGTCCTACCCTTCCCCTCACTGCCCCCCACCATACACACTCTCAGAGGACTCGGGTATTTAATTCAGTTCAACTCAATTTAATTCAATTCAAGCAGGTATAAATTGCCTACTATGTGCCAAGCACTGTCCTAAGTGCTGAAATACAAGACCCAGTGCCCCAGACGATTCCTGTTCTCAAAGAGCTCGCGTTTCTCTTGGGCGCAGTCTTCTCCTCTCCCCTCCTCCTCGAAGCCTGGCCCAGTCCTTCCCATCTCACCCTGAACTTGGAGGACTCTGGCTCAGTTTGGTGGGTAGAGGGCTCCCAGTCCCCAAACCTTGAGGGACTGGGGGTTGGGAAAGTCTAGAGGCTGGAGATGATAGAGGAGGGGGGATGGGAAGCCAGAGCTAGATTGGGCTGGGGGTGGGGAGTGCTAACTCCGCCAGGACTGGGAGTCTGCCTTAGTCCTCTGTGAGGGCTTTATGATCTTCACCTGTCATATGGAAAGACCTAGATAGGTGTGGCTGGGAAGTGGACCAGTATTAATCACAATGGCCATCTATATGGAGATTTAAGTTAGAAAACTTTCCCCACCCCTCACAGTTCTGTGAGGGGGGGAGACAGTGCAGAATAATTGTTCTCTCTCCATTTTATAGATGAGAAAACTGAGGTTCATAGAGGAGAAAATGATTTATCCAGGGTCACACAGCTGAAAAGAGTCAGAATAGGGAGCGGAACCCAGGTCTTTCTAACTTCAAGATCGGCACATAGACACAGAGATCCAATATGCAGAGAAATCCAGAGAGACAAACACAAGACGACATACATAGAAACAACTGAAGATACATTTCTGTATGCAGAAACCAACACACAGAGAGGCAAAACCCTACAAGGAAACTGAGATACACTCAGAAACACATAGCGATGGGAATTCAGAGACTTGCTGAGACACACAACCCCCTCCCCCTGACCCACACACACACCATGGAGGCATGCCCAATCATAAATGGTCACAGGAAGACAGAGACAAGAGCACATTCAGGAACACACACACACACACACACACACACACACACACACATACACACACAGTCCTAAAGATATCCAAGGACCCAGGTCAGCAGAGACAAATGCTGATAATCCCATAAACATACATGGAGACACACCCTGAAATTCAGAGGCACTCAGACAGTCTCAGACAGACTGGAACACACACCACATACAGAGACACAAATCCCAGTGGACTGGTGGCTTGGATGCCAGGGTTCCCCTTGCAGCTATGACATAATTTCTATATTTCGAGGGAAAATATTGAGTGTTGCAGGTTGGGTGAGGGCCAGAGAGGGAACTATAGGGAAAAAGACATAGTGACAAAAGTAAGGGACAAGACAGTAATACAGAGACAGAGGGATGTACACAGAGCCAAGGGGGGAGGGGGGAGATTGAGCCCCAGATGATAAAACTGAGAGACACAGCAAATCAGGGAAGGATTCAGGGGTAGAAAGTTCTCCATCTCCCTGAGATAGAAAATGAAGAAGAAGACCCCATACACAAGTATAATGAACTACAGAGAGAGAGAAAGAGAGAGAGACAAAGACAGAGAGATACTATATACAAAGATATGTGTGGAGAAGAGGAAAAAGATAAGAAAGAAAGCAATATAAGTCAGAAAGAAAGAAAGATATAGTGTACAGGATGGTGGAGGAGAACAGGAGAAAGACAGAGAGAAGCGGGGAAAGAGCCAGGAGAAGTCATAGAGACAGATACATACAGAGCATCAGAGAGGGATTGAGATGGAGACAGAGGGCCACAGATGCACATAGAGATGGAGAGACACAATCAGAAACAGTCAGAGACAACACACTAGGGTAGGCCTAGGGATGTGTTGGCAATGGGAAGGTAAGAATAGAGCCTCCAAACCAGGCTCAGAGAATGAACTGGGCAGAATCAGAGATTCACGGAAAGACACACACACACACACACACACACACACACACACACACACATATACACCCCCTACAGATCAGAGAGCCCAACACGGACAGACAGAAGTTTGGGATGGAAGGGGGAGGCAGAAGGAGAGAGATGAAAGGTGAAAAGCTGAGATCCAGAAGAGGGAAGAAAATCAGAATTACCGGGGGTTGGGGGGGTGGAGTTGGAGAGAGCCAGGAAGTAGGAAGACCAAACCCTGACAGAGACCAGAGAAGCCTGACAGGATGGGAAGACCTTGGACTGGCCCATGGGGTGTATGACTCCCATAGCAACCCTAGCCCAGTCAGCCCTGAGGTTCTAATTAAGATCAGTCTTTGGGAAAGGAGATGCTTTCACCCTCTAGCTCTCTCCTGACTGGATGCTGAGTCCAGACTCCCATCACCCATCCAGCCTTTGGGGGCAGCATGAGGGAGGGCATGGAGTGACTGGATGACTGGGTTAGGGATTTGTCTCTACTTTAGGGGTTCAGGCAACCTATTCTCCAACCCCTGGCTTCCCCTTGGGACCCAGGTGTCCAGGCACTCCAGCCCGCCCCTCCCCCACCAGTAGAACCCACTTTCTGTTTGAATCTTTTCTGTTTGTTTATTTCTGAGTGAGATGGGATTGATGGGAGAGAGACTGGGGAGAGACAAAGAGGCACGGGAAGAGATGAGGAGAGATGGAGAGAGATGGGGAGAGATGAGAAAAGATGGGGAGAGGGTTGGAGATAAAGAGGAAAGAGAAAGATGAAGACAGACTGAGTGATGAGGAAAGTTGGAAAGAGAGGGGGGGTCAGAGATGAAGGGAAAAAGGGAAAGAGAAACAGGAGGAAGGTAGGGAGAGATGGAAAGAGGGAAGACAGTGGGGGTGGGGTGGGAGGAGGAGATCAGACAAGACACCAGGGCAGGTGGCAAGAGAGATGGGCATCTCCACTGAATCTTGGTGTGCCCCTCAAAGGCTGCACTGTCCCTGCCCCTCTGTTTCCTGAGAAATGGGAACATGGTGAGGTCCTGGGAGGATTGGTTCAGTGGGGACCAGGACCCTCCATGTTCGCCCTTGCCTCCCCACCATTATCCACAGATGCAGCAGCAGCAGATGCAGCAGCAGTCGCAGCCACAGCAGCAGCAGCAGTCGCAGCCTCAGCAGCAGCAACCTCAGCAAGAAGGTGAGTCAGGCTCTGGGAGCCTTTTAGGGTGATTCGAGACAGGTAAGGGGGTGGGGGGGGGAAGTTAAGGGTCCAGGAGGGGCCACCCAGCCTTGGCTCCATCTCTAGGAGCAGGGTCACTGCTTGTGGACATGGAGACCCCAGAAGACGTGCAGGCCCGGAGCCTGGGCAGAACCATCAAATCTTCGTGAGTTGGAGGGCTGTATCTGGTCTAAGTTTTGGCTTCCCCAGTCCTTGCCTTTATCCTAGCTTGGGTTTCATCTTTGACAGTAGTCATCTGACTCGACCTCGGCCCTGAACTCTCTGCCCACTTCCCATCAAGGCCCTTACTAGTTCCCAGAACTTGATCAGACCTCCCACTTTTGACCCTTGATCTTTTCTGTTCCCCTCCCCCAAACTTTACAGAAAGCTTCAGGTCCGCCAGATCCTAGCTGAGTATGAGGCCCTGGATCGGGAACTCCCATGCATCCGAAAGTTCCCCAGCCCACCCCCAGCCCAGCCTCTCTGCTTGTGTATGGAGACTGTGGTGAGTGTGACCTCTTTATTTCCAAATACCCCGTCCCAGGGCTCAGGGGTACACACCTTGCACCCCTGCCTTCTAGCAGAGGATTGTGGTCTCTGACAGCCCCATGCCCAACTTTGGCATCTAGACCAGAGGCCTCTTTCCCCCACCCTAGCCTGAGTATGACTTCACCCACCTGGACTTGCTGAATGCTCTGGAGGCTGAGGTGCCAGGCGCCCTAGAGAGTGGGCGAGTGAGCAGCATCCGGTATGAGAACATGAATGTCATCTGTGGGACAGCTGGGCGCAAGGACCGGTGAGCTGCGCAGCCCCAGGGACCCGTGGTAGTATACTTGGAAAATGACCTTTAGACCAGCTTATCAACTGGAGAAACAGAGAGTGCCCCCAAGACTGAGCATCGATACGGGTGACCCTAGGACAGATCAGGGGCATGGAGAGTGACCCATCCACTGACCAAGGACACAGGGAATGACTCTATGGCTGAAATGGCACCCACGAAATGACTGTGTGAGGAAGGAGGGGCATGAGTGGCCCTGGGACAGATCAGGGGCATGGAGAGTGACCAACGATGCAGGGAGTGACCCTATGACTGACGACTGAAGAGGAACTGGGGAGGGACCCTGGGACGGGGCAGTGCCCGAGGAGGAGCACAGGGTGACTGATTCCCAACAAGGCGATCGGAGGCTGCTAACGGCGCTCGGACGGCATCGCAGACTTAGAGCAGTCATTCAGCCCAAGCCTCTCATTTTACAGATGATGGTACAGGGGATGATGACGGCTCGAGGGAGCAGCCCTATGACTAGGCAGTGACCCTAGGGAGTCACAGGAAATAAGCGACCCTCGGACTGTTCAGGGAGAGACTCTGTGCCCGAGCAGGGACAAAGGAGACCCAGGCTCCCGCTGTGGTGCTTGGGGATGGGCAGGGGTGGCGAGGTGTGACGTCGGCCGGAGCCGCAGCCCCTGCTCTCCTGACCCCGGGAGGGCAGGGAGGGCGGCGCAAGGCGGGTTCTCGAGATGGGGAAACTGAGTCAGGAGCCTCGAGGCGGCCCTGGCACACCGTGCCCCGGCCGAGGCCGCCCTGGCAGCCCTCTCTCCCGCCGCAGGTGGCTCATCACCGTCACAGACTTCCAGACCCGCTCGCGCCTGCTGCGCTCGGGGCTGCGCCCCCGCGGGATCCTCCACCCGCTGGCTCGCCACGACGAGCTGCTGCTCGGAGACTACCGCCTGCACCTGCGCCGAGCTCTGGCCCGACGGCGCATGCTCGAGGCCTTGGGGGCGGGGCCCACCGAGGACGACTGAGGGCGGAGCCGCGCCTGCGCACCAGGCCCACGGGGGGGCTCTCCGGGAGGAGCGGGCCGGCGGGGCGGAGCCTCAGGGGGCGGGGCCTCCCTAGAAAGGAGGCGGTGCGGGCTCGAGGGGAGGGTGGATACTGTGAGTTTAATTATAAAGAATGACCCGGTACAAAAAGCCATTTCTTTTCAAAATCGGAGAGGGGGAGGGGACGGCCCTGTCTGTTCCCACCTCCCCTGCCCCTCCCCAGACCGTGGCCTCGACCCGGACGCCTGGGTGCCGAAGACGGCCCGGGAGGGGCGTGGAAAAAACCGGGCCCAGGCCGCGGAAGGCCGCGAGGGGGAGGCTGAGGTCCAGAGAGGTCAGGCTGCCCGCCCAGGGTCCGACAGCTGGCCAGTGGCAGAGTCCGCCTTGTTAGTGCGCGGCTGCCTTCTTGCCCCCGCCCCGCCCCCCAGGAACCCAGGCGTCCTGCCCCCGCCCCGCCCCCCGCCCCCCACCCTTTGGAAGACAATTCTTCGGGGTTCGATTTGAGATTTTTTTGTGGGTTTTTGCTTTTTTTTCTTTGTATCACCTCCCCCTGCGCTCGGACCCTCCCCCGCCCCCCTCCCATCCCACCCGGGGTCTCTCTCCCCTCCCTCCCCCTCCCTGACCCCGCCCCCTTCCGCGGTGCCCATCCGGAATGAACAAGCCCTTGATAGACGAACACCGCGGGGTCCCCGGGGGTGGGGGAGAACAACGGACGACGGACATGAGGGAGGGAGGACGGATTCCCTCACCCCCTTCCCCCCCTCCACCCAACCCTCCCACAAGATAACCCGCAGATCCCTGACGTGGTGAGGGGGAAGAGGGCTGGGAGCCCCCCCCACCCATGGACGGAGCAGCCCCCCGGGAATTTGGGGGGTAGCAGAAGGGAGGGTGGGCTTAGAGTGAGGGGGAAGAAAGGAAGCTCCCTTCTTTGGCAGCTGAACGTGTTTGGGGGGAAGCTTAGAGGGGCTGTCCTTCCCTTCCCAATGGAAGTGGGGAAGCGTCCCTAGGATAGGGGGAGGGGTGAGTTCAATCCCCCCCCCCCAGGTCTGTGAGGGAGCTGGTAGGGGGAAGGAAGCGTTTAGGTAAATGGGGGTGGGGGCAGAAAGAGGGTAAGCCGTGCTAGAAAGAGGAGTTGGGGGGGTGGGAGAGGGAAGAGAAACCATCATGCAAGAGACAGGGAAAGAAAGAGAATGTGAGAGGCCGAATCTGCCAAGTGGAAATCCAAGAAGGTAGTGGAAATATCTGAGAAAAGGCAAATGTGTAAAGAGGAGAGTGTAAATCTAGAAGAAGAGCAAGAAGGTGAAAAGAGCAGGAAGAAAGGGAAGGAGTGTGTCCGAGAGAAGGGCTGCAGGGGCTTCCCGAGAGTCTAGGAGACGAGTCCCCGGCGAGGGGAACAAGAAAAGCAAGGTGGGTAGATCCAGAGAGAGTGCAAGAACAGGGACAGGGGAAGGAGGAGGGGGGCATGCGAAGAGTCACTGGGAGAGGAGTGTGCAAGAGGAGAAGACGCTGAGGAGCAAGGAAGGAGCACAAGCAGAAAAGTGAGCGTGCAAGGAGGGAGAGGGAGACCAGTTTTACAAGAGAAAACCCAGAGAAAAGAGCATGTGTCAGAGCTGCATAAGGGGAAAGTACAGTGAAAGTGTACCAAGGACACAGGGAGAGGAGGAAACTGTGCAAAAGAAGAGAAATTTTAAAAGGACTGCAAGCAAAAACCACATCAAAAGGAGACTAGAGAAGAAAAAAGATCTGCAAGTGTGGAAAGTGTAGGAAAAGCAAGAAAGTGTGCAAGAAGAGGCAGGGTCTACCAGTGTGTACGCAGGGTGTGCAAGAAAAGGGAGAAAAGAGCAAGAGGAGCCAGGAATCGGAGGATGAGTGAGCAAGAGAAGAGACTGGAAGGTGGGCAAAAGCAAAGCGCAGGAAAGAGCAAGGGAGTGTGCAAGGGAAGGTTCAGAACCGATGGGTGAGCGTGGAAGGGGAGAAGCAGGACAGAAGAGTGAGTGTGCAAGGGGTGAATGCGCTGAGGAACAAGGAAGGAGCAGAAACAGAAGGGTGAGCGTGTAAATGTTGTGTGTAAAGGAGGAGCTGGGCCCGAAAGGCAGAGGGGAACAGGGAAGCAATACTGAAAACGAGAGTGTGTGTACCACAGATCACACGTGTAAGGAGTGTGGTGTTTTGGCCAGGAGATGGTGCATGTACAGGGGTGTGCAAGTGCAAACGAGAGAAAAAAGGCTAGGAGCAGGGGGAATGTGCCAGTCGGTACCGATGGAAGAGCTAGTGTGAAGGGCGGTGATCCTGAGCACGTGGAAGAGCCGAGCGTGCAGTCGAGGGTGAGAGGAGCAGAGGGCAGTGCACAAAAGTCCCCAGGGAGAGAACTGTGGGAGCTAATATAATTAAAAGGGAGGGGCAGAAAAAATGTGAGCGTGCAAGAACGCTGGGTCGCAACAGCTTTAAGGGACCTGCGCGCACCACCTTGGGGAGTGTGCAAGAAAGCATGAGACAGCGCAAATCTGTGCAAAATAGCAGCCCAGGGAAGGGGGTGACGCATAGGCGAGCAGGCGTGCAAAGGAGCGTGCAAGAGGCCGGGAGGGAGGGAGAGAGGAGGGCAGAAGAGGAAGGGAGTTAGGCTGGGGACGGGGAGGTCAGGCGGGAGGTGGGGATGGATGGGGGCGTGGTGGATGGTCAAATCTGGAGTCTGGGGAGGGGATTGTCACCCCTCCCCCGCTTGGCCCCCTTCCCCTGCTGCCCAGGGAACGCCCCTCATCCAATTAGCTTTGGGGCTCCCAGTCTATGGCTCTGCTATCCTCCCCTCCTCTCCCAGGGACTTGGAGACGGGGAGGTCTGGGTACATCTTCCCCTTTTCACGCCTCTCTCCCTCCAGCCCTCCGCAGCTTCAGCCGTCTCCCTGGGAGGAAGCACAGTCGCGTCTCTCCCACCTGTCCGCCTCTCCCCCAACACCGACGCACACACTGTCCAGGCCCAGCTGCCCCCTCCTCTGAGGTGCGCATGTCCAGTGGGATGACTGTCAGCTGCCAGTTGAGCAGGTGTGAAGCAAGTGGCCGGCCCAGGTTGGAGGGGAGGGAGGCGGGGAAAGGGCGAAGGAGAACGTCACGTGACATCTGGCCAGCATTCCAGAGGGGCGGGGCCGCTGAGCGAGAGCCCTCCCCGAGGGTCCTCAGTGGGCCGGCCATCACCTCTCCAGGAAGAACTTGAGAGCGCGGTCAATGTTCATTCGGTGCCCCACCCGGGTGACGCCCAGGTCCACGTAGTCCTCCTTGGTCAGGGCGGGCAGGTGGGAGCCATCGATCTCGTGGTCCAGGAAGCGAGCTCGGTGCTCGGCCAGACCCAACCACTCCAGCCAATCGGCCACGTCAAACTTGGTCCAGAAACCTAGGGGCTTGGCCCCAAACGGCTTGTCCGGGGGCAAGGATAGCAGACGGGTAGGCGACAGAGAGCGTGAGGCCCCAGCCAATGCCCCACCCAGGCTTCCCGCCATCCCCGCGTGAGGGGGCACGAAAACGGGAGCGAAGGGGTCCGAGGCGCCCCCAGCCCCTCCAGTGGGCGAGCCTCGTAGGTCGAAGAGGCCGGGATACAGGGGTCCAGAGGGCAGGATGGGCAGAGAAGAGGGCCGGGGAGCCGGGCTGACTTTGTGGTCCGAGGGGGGCAGCAAGGAGGGACTGGGGGCACGTCGGAGTAGGGGGGGGCGCATTTCAAAATCCACGCCCTGGAGATGGCGAGTGGATGAAGATGAGGACGGCGAGGGCGACCCAGCGCCGGTTCCCCCAGATGCTGGGGTCACCCCAGACCCTGAGGGCAGTGGCGGCAGCGGAGGCTTGGCCCAGTTCTGGAATAAGCTGCTGACGGGTTTGGAGAGAAGCGAAGATGGGGGATCATCCGCGAGCCTGGGATACGGGTGGGGATGGAAATGTTGAGGGATGGTGGACACAGGGATGAGAGAGAGAATGAGAAAAGGGGGAAGGGGAAGGCTCAGGAAGAACGAGGAGTTGCGGGGAAGGGACGAAGGATGGAGGAATGCGATGGGAGAGAGAAATAAACGAATGGCGAAAGAATCAGACGGAAATAGTGATTGAGGATGGGGATGAGGGCGAAAGTCAGAAAAGAGAGAGAATGGGATGGGGGGGTGGGGAGACAGACAGACAGACGGAGGCCGAGATACAGAGAGGGATGGGAAGAGGGAGCAGGAGAAAAGCGATGGAATGAAAAAGTAAAGTGGAGAGAAAAAAGAGAGAGTGGGGAGAGAAAGGAAATGGGGGGAGAAATAAGGGCGGGAAGGGAGTTGGAGGAACAAGATAAAGGAGACAAACGAGCCCAGGGGAAACAGAGGCGGAAGGAGCGATGCAGGAGAGAGGCAGAGAAGGACAGAGAAATAAGAGAGATAAAGGAGAGAAGGGGATTAGGTGAGACATCTCTTCTGTACCTTTAGCACCAGACTCCCCTTCCCTCCCGAATTAGGTTTCTCCCCTCCCATCATTCCGGAGGCCTCAGCCTCCAGCTCACCTTTGTCGCTGCAGGGAAGCAGTACGGTCATAGCTGGGGCCTCCGTGGTTGTCCCCACCTCCCCCACTGCCTCCTCGGGCCCAGGGCAAGGCCCCGCCCGCCGCGGCGCCACCAAACTGCTGCAGCTTGGAGCTCAGCTCACTGATGATACTGGCTTTGACCGTGGCCAAGGCAGAGGGTGGGGGCTGGGACAGGGGGCCGGGCAGCGGGGGCAAGGGAGGCGGGGGTGGGCCTGGCCCTTCCTCCCAGGGCAGCAGCTTTCGGGGCAATGAGGTCGCCCCGGAGGGACCGGGCGCCCCGTCCGTGTCGGAGGAGCCAGACGGCTGGGGGCCTCCGCAGCCACTCAGAGCTAGCAAGCCGTCGGCGCCTGCCACCGACACAGTGGGGCTAGTAGGGGTGGTCGGGTCCCGGAGGCCCCCGCTTGGGCCAGGCCGGAGGGCCCGGCCTCGCAGCTTAGACGGGGTCATCAGCTGCGGGGGGTAGGGAGGGCCTACCCCGCCCGCTCCCCCGAAAGCCTGGCCATCCAGGTAGGCCACGTATGTGTCCAGGAGCTCTGGGCCGCCCCCGCCGCCGCTACCGCCTCCGCCTCCGCCCCCGCCCCCGCCGCCTCCTTCCGCAGACAAGCTGCTCAGTGTGGACGCACTGCTGATGGTCTCCAGGGGGTGGTCACTGCTGCTCCGGCTGTCCACCTCCTCGATGCCCGAGTCTGTGCCAGGGGGCGGGTCAGGGCCTGAGCCCGGTCCAGGGGCGGCGGGGGCTGCGGGGGCGGGAGCAAGGGGAACCTGGGGCCCCGGAGCAGGAGCATCGCCGGGGCCGGGGGCCGCTCCTTGGGTCAGCGTGGCCACCTCGCTGTCGTAGGACGTCAGGCTGGACGCGGTAGAGTCCAAGGCGGGGCCGGAGGCGGCGGCCGGGGAAGGGCCAGGGGCCGGGGTGGCGGTAGCGGCTGCGGCGGCGGCGGCAGAGGCTACGGAAGGCGGGTCGGGCAGCGGGGGCGGAGGCCCAGGCGTGAGGGGGGATTCCGGCTTTTCAAAGCTGTTGGAGAACTCCAGGGGAGGAGGCAGCGGCTCGGCAAAGAGAAATTCGCCATCTTCCACGTCCACCGACGGGGCGGGCGGGGGCAGGACTAGTAGGGGCAGCCCGTTCTCCTCCCGGCTACGAGGGGACAAGGCAGAGGCCTGAGGGGGCCCCGGAGCCGCGTCCTCGGAGGGGACGCCCCGCCCGCCTCCCCGGGGCTCACAGTTCTCTAGGAAGCGCACGTGCAGGGGGAGGCGCTCCGAGTCGTCCGGGCCTGCGCCTCCTCGCCAGCTCTTGGCCGCAGGAGGGGGCGGGCCGGGCTCGGGCCCCAGCTGGAGCAG
This sequence comes from Bettongia penicillata ogilbyi, assembly GCA_023548195.1. Classification (NCBI taxonomy): domain Eukaryota; kingdom Metazoa; phylum Chordata; class Mammalia; order Diprotodontia; family Potoroidae; genus Bettongia; species Bettongia penicillata. Next base: position 4,934,356 of record JAJHZJ010000591.1, on the reverse strand, counting down.
CAGAGGCCCCACGCCGGGGGCCCCGGGAGGGAGGCGGTGCAGGAGGGAACGGCGAGCCGCTGGGGGACTCGCGGGCAGGGACTTCTCCTGGCTCCCGAGCCCAGCCCTGTAGCCCAGCTCTCTCCGCCCAGGCTCGGGCGGCGGGGCGCCCCACAGGCGCAGCACTGGCTCGTGGTGAGGGAGGGGGTGCGCGTGGTGGGGGTGGGGAGGAGGCGGGAGGGGGGCCTCGTAGCGGGGAGATGGGGGCCGAGGAGGGGGCTGTGGAAGAGCGCCACTGCCCTCGGACGACTCCTTCAGCGCCCGCTCTCGAGCAGCCAGAGCCAGCCCGAGGGGCGACGCGGGGTCCAGGGCCTTGCCGGTGAGCGGGTGGACTAGGGGGCGTGGGGGCAAGAAGCTGGTGAAGGCACTGACCCCGCCGCCGCCGCTGCCGCTGCCGCCGTAGGCTCGGCTGGGCCCGTAGCCTCCGTAGGCGCTGCCACTGCCCGCCTCCAGACGCAGGTAGGGCTCGGCGGAGAACATGCCCTCGTCTATAGACTTGGAGTGGCGGAGGCGCGGCCCCGGCGGCGCGGAGCCGCCCAGGCCGGCCTCCCCACCGTCCTCGTCTCCGGCGTCGGTGGATAAAAAGAGGGTGGAGCGCCTGCGGGCCTCGTTCTGCCAGCCCCCCTCCCTCCGGGCAGCTCCCACTAAGGCTGCCCCGAACTGGCTGGTGAAGTCCAAGGTGGCCGGGCCGCTTGGCGAGGGCGGAGCGGGCAGAGGCGAGGACGGCGGCCCCGGGGAGGGGGCCGGAACCGGGGAGGCGGGAGAGGGACCGGCGTCGGCCGGGGCCGGGGGCTCGGCCTCGGTGCTGCTGCCCTGACTGCTGCGCCCGCTGCTGCTGGTGGACGGGGCTTTGATGATGATCGTGGGGATGGGGATGGAGTTCTTCTCAGCCGCCTGCTGCGGGGCGGCTGGCGAGGAGGGAGCAGGGGCTGGGCCCGCCCCGGGGCTGACCTTCTGAGGCTCGCCTTCCACTTTGGTCTGTTTGACCAGGGGGCCTTTGCGACCCCGACCTGAGCGAGCGGGTACGTACATGGCCGCGCTGGCCGCCCTGGGCGGGAGCTGGAAATAACGCAGGGCAGGCGCAGGAGTTGATCCCACGCCTCCGCCGTGGTGAGAGGGGGAGGGCCCGGGGCCCCCGGGAGACGGACTTGGGCCGCCGCCCCGCCAGCCCCGAAGGCTGGGCTGGGGACCTAGGGCCAGGCGGGGCGGGGGGTCGTCCGGGGAGCCACCAGTCTCCATCTCCGGGGGGTGGGGCGGGTGGGCGTGGTGGTGGTGGGGTTGCGGGGGAGGGGCATGGTGGTGGTGGTGGTGCGGCGGGTGATGGTGGGCTGGGGGAAGAACGCTTGGAGCCCCGTGGTACAGACCCTTGTCCCGGCCGGAAGGCCGGGAATCAGGGAGGGTGGGCCCGTCAAAAGAGGCAGGGGAAGAGGAAGGCAGTGGGGCCCCGCTCCCTGGGTTGAAGGCCCCAGCCCGGGGGGAGGGAGTGAGTCGGCCAGAAGAGGAGGATGGGGCTGGCGGGGTGCTGTAAGGAGGCTCAGGCGGGGACGTGGTCGGAGGTGGGGGTATATCTTCAGAGCCCGGGACCGACAGACTTCGGCTGAACTTCATAGCTGGGGGCGTCAGATACGGCCTGTCGTCCTCAGCAGCTCCTGAATGGACGCGTGCGGAAGGGAGGAATCAGTCAGGATTGAGTCAGCCTGTGGGACCTCTCCCACAAGCCTCGCCTCTCGAAGACCTCGATTATTAGAGGGAGTGGGCCCTAGCTGGGCAGTCCTTATCGTACTCTGACACTTAAGGGCTCTGTGAATTCTGCCCTGTGGGCTGCCCCCCATCCACTGCTGCAGATCACAACCTCTGCTGCCTCGGGAGTCACCTTGCTCAGTTGCGTTGGCCAAAACATGCCATCACTGGTGGCCAGCCCTTTGGTGATGGCTAGGCCACCGTGGACTTGCCCAGGCTGGGCCTCGGATGGCAGTCCAGCAGTTTAGCTCTGGATTAAGCCGAGAAGCCTCACCCACTGACAGAGGAGCTCCAGGGTAGCCTTCTCTGTGCTTTCCTTTCCTCCTCAGGAAAGGAGGGATAGAATCTGGGCAGGACTGAGGCAAAGTTTTGCAAACTCTAAACGCACCTGCCATAACTCAAACGGCCCGAGGCAGAGCCAGGAGAGACCTGAATTCAGCTCTGAAATCTGCTGACCATGTGGCCCTAGACAAGTAACTCAGTGATTTAAACCACTCTCTGTCCAAGCTGTGCAGACACAGGTAGCCTGGTATTTGTAAAGAGAGGTCCCTCTCCTTATGGCCAGACCCCAGCCTATTAGCAGTAGCCTATTTAACTGTCCTTTGGGTGTAACCTCCACCAAGAGACCTGTGGTCATTTGGCACCTCAGACAGAAGTGGAGTGTCTGGAAGCCCCCTGAGGGCAAGGCCCCGGGAAGAGGCAGGAATTGCTATCTATTTGCCTTTGGGTGCCCCTCTCAGGGCCTGGATGGACTTCTTTTATAACCTCGGCTACCTGCCCAGGAGTAGGGGTAATTCCCGGTGAGAACATTGGCCCCTGCTTGTATGTCACCTTGGAGAGGGCACCTCAGGTTAGGTGCCTGCCCAGGGTGTTGCGAGGTTGGCAAAGAGCTTCTGAAATATTTCATTTGACCCTCACAAGCGCCCTGGCAGGTCAGTGCTCCTATTATCCCCATGCTCCAAAGGACAGATGGAAAATGAAAGACTGCTAGTTCCAGCCAGCTAGTCCGGCTTGGAAAGGCAGGGTGTCCCATGTGGGATCCAGTGGTTGCCTGAGGCAGAATTCAAATTCAGCTCTTGCTGCCTCCAAGCCCACTAGCTCTCCAGCTGAGGAGCAACATCCCCTCCCACACAGGTGCTTACCAAACACTAGTGGATTGAGGGGGCAGGCTCCAGGAGAAGGTTTGTGCTTGTGAAAGGACTAACACCTTCCCATCACATTTGAAGTTTGACAAAACCCTTTCCTTTCAACACCCCACTGAGATAAGGGGCAAAAAAGTGACCATCCCCATTTTACAGAAGGGCTAAATTTTTGCTTAGAGCAGCAAAATGATGTTTCAAGGCCTCCCAGCAAGTCCAGACCCTGAATCTGGGGACGAGGGACCAAGAGAAGGCTCTTAGGATCATAAGGCTGCCAGTAAGGTCCTGTCAATTCCTCCACCAAGGTAGCCTGCCCAGGCCCATTCTCTAGCCCCATGGGGACTTACCAATAGACTTTTGTCGCAACATGAGGCCTGGTCCAGTGGGTAGGTAAGATGGCCGTTCATAACTAGGCTGGGAACGGTGGTGGGGATCAAAGCTGGACTGAGTAGGGCACAAGGGCAAGGAGACAGAATAGGCAACAAGGAAGGAAGTTAGAGTCATGCTTCCCTCCCTCCAATACCCTCCCAACTTTCCCTTCCTTTCCCAAAGGGTCAGAAGAAGGGGAGATCAGATAGACTGGGAGAAACCACCAAGTTGTACAGATCTGGATCCCCAGAAGTCAAAGGGAACAAGAACCTGCCCCCAATCTGTAGTGTTTAAAGAAACAACTGGTGTCTACAACAGGCCACCAGGGCATCTCTGAATCACACATTTGGCTGTCAAATGTCTGAAATATTCCCAGGAGTGGGAGAGAAGGGTGATGAACCCAGTCACCGGGGAGGTTTCAGTAAGGAGCCCAACAAACCAAAGAAGAAGCTCACATCCCTGTGGTGACCCAGGGGCCAGTCCCTGCACCTTTCCCAGCCTCACTTTCCTCATCAGTGAAATGGAGATAATGATCCTGGAGCTATTTATAAAGCACCTTGCAAACCTAAAAGTGCTATGCCACAGCCAGTTACAGTTATTAGGTTATCTTTGTTTGGCACAGGGCCTGGGATTTCAAAGACAGATCCTGGGGAGTTTCCTGGGGGCACCCAGAAGCCAAAGCTCCCCCAGCTGACTTCCCAGCCAGGCTCTAACCACCGAAACATGCTGAACCTGCCCTAGTACTTAGGCTTACACATGAGAGGCGGTCTAGCCTTCTGACCAGGGAGCTGGCTTCTAGAATTCCCACATTTGAGGCACACATCACTTCAGAGCTCACTCTCAGTGCCCTATCTAAGACCAAAAGACTCAGAACCAGGTCTGACCTGTGTGGTTAAGGGAGTTCCCTTGTTGGGAGATTGCCACCCCAAGGAGATCACAGGCCTAACCCCACCTTCCAAAGGGTCTATGAATCTATCTCAACACCCCTGGGAGGCAGAGATGGCAAAGAGAAGTGTGTCATCTTACAGAGGAGGAAAATGAAGCCCAGAGAGACTGAGTGAGTTGCTCAGGGTTAAATGGATAGTAAGGGTCAAGATCGATTCATACTCAACTCCCCAAAGTCCACTCTGCCACCTTGAGGAAGGGGAGAGATGATTGCCTCAAGGTCTTCCCTGGAAACTGGTAACTTGGGAACAAGGAGCATCATGAATCAAAGATGCTGAGCTGGAAGGAACTTCTGAAGCCAAATCCGACCCCTCATTTTACAGATGGGGAAACTGAGGCCAAAGTGGGAAAGGGATCTGCCCAAGGTCACATGGCAATAAGGGGCAAGGGCAGGATTTGAACCCATGTCCTTTGACTCAAAATCCAGTGTCCTTTCCTCAAGCTAAGCAATCAGTCTCGTAACACCTTAGGACAGAATATTAATGTAAGTTAGGAAATGCCAAGGTTTCCATCAATTGTTCACTTAGTCAAATGTATGCACTGAATTGTTTGTCTTTGTTCCAAGGAAAGGTTTCACATGGGTAGAGTCAGGTGGGGAGAAGAAAGGGAGAAAAGCATTCAAGCATTATTCGGTAAAGGCAAAAAGGCATCAATGAAAGAGAAACAAAAGGATTGGCTCATACCACTAACATTCCCTTTCTTGGAAAGGGTCACTGAACTGGTGGTATTCTTGTGGAAAAGATGGAAGGAAGTGGGTTAGAATTCAGGGCTCCTTAAACTTTTTCCACTCGAGACCCCTTCAGTGCTTCTTAAACAGTGAGTCAACCCCCATATGTGGTTGAGACCTACAATTTCAGGTAGAGGATTCTGTAATTGAATCGATTCAGACTTGGCTGAATGGCGAGTCTTCAAGAGCAATCATTGAAGGTGTGGTGTCAGTTTGGACCAGAATTTCTAGTAGAGTCCTCCAGGGATCTGTGCTTGACCTGGTGCTGTTTAATATTTTCACCAAAGACTTGGTTAGATAGTATCCTTCTCAAATCTTCGCATGACACCAAAGTGTATGTGAGAGCCAGCATCTTGGCTAAAGAGGTCTTAATCGGTTAGAAGGAAGGGCTGAATCCAAGAAGGTCTCATTCAATGGGGAGAAATGCAAAGGAATACATTTTCATTCCAAAATCAGTTGTCTATGTTGAAGATGGAGGAGACCTGACTAGACAATGGGAGACTTTCATAGGTTCTAAGTTCAATATATAACAGCCAAAAAAGCCCGGGACCGTGGAGGCTGATTAGAAGAGCCCAGACATACTGTTACCTGATCAGAGTCCCTTGGAAGCCTTTTGCTCAGTGCTGGATATCCCAGGTTAGAAAGGGAATAGATGCTGTGGGGGATATCCGGAATGGAGGAGGGCTACGTGGATTATTGGAAGGAAGTGAGGATGCTTAGCTTGGAGAAGACATAAGGTGGGGGAGGGTAATGTGATTGCTGTCTTCAGTCACTGGAAGAAGGCTTTGATGGGTTCTCTTTAGTCCAAGAGGGCAGAACAAGGAGCATAGGTGGAAGTGAGAGAAGACAATTTAGGCTTGACATCAGAAGAATTTTCTAATGAAGTGGGCTGTCCCAGAATGGAAAGGGCTGCCATGGGAATATTGGGTCGCCCCTTCATTGGAAGGCGTTCAGGAGAGGCTGAAGGACCATTATGGACAATATGATAGAGGGGCAGTTCAGACTGGATTAGATGGCCTCGGGGGTCCCTTAGAATTTTGGGATTCTGTAGATTTTGGCAAGTGCTTTCTCCTTTCAGCCCCCTTCTCTGAAATTTGGGAGAATACTCCTCACATTACCTATTTCACTGCGCTGTTGTAAGAAGAGGCCTTTGTTAACAGTAAAGTAGTGTAGATAGCAAAATGGGAGCTATTATTTAAGTAATTACAAAATGACTGAGGTGATAGGAAGAACACACTGTTCTCCCTCATGACCAAGACCAGACAGAGCTTTCTCTCACAGACTGTGGCAATAGTAGAAACCCTTTAAAATCAAACAATTGGAGAGCCTCCAGACTATTGCAATGACTTTCTATCAGATCTCTTCACCTCCAGTCTCCTCTCTCCCATCTATCCTTTACCCCTCTGATGGTCTAGTCTTTATCCCTAGACCCTTCTCCCTCCCCATCTCAATGGCTTGAGCAAGTCTCAGCATCAGAGAATCTCAGAGTTGGATGAGATCTTCTTGACCAACACATATACCTAAAAGAATCTCCACCACCTCATCTTCTACTTGGAAGCCTCCAATGGGGGAAGTGGCTCTTCATATTCTCCATTGCTTACAACATTTTTCTTTGCCATCTTGCCCAAATTTTCCCCTTGACATCTCCCCCCTTTCTCTTAGTTATGCCCTTTGGTGTTGGAGGTGCAAGTCTAATCTCCTTTCACATTGTGACTTTTGGAGTGCTTGAAGATGCCTCTTGTGTTTCTACCTGAGACCTCATCCTTCAACTGATCCTCACATGGCATGGACTTGAGGCCCTCTGTCATCCCAGGTGCCCTCCTTGGGCACTCTCATCAATTATCAACCACTTATCAATCACTGTCATTAACCACATTATCAAACTCCTGACTAACTATGTCTTTCTCTAACTTGTGCATGTGAAGTGGATTTTTTCAACCCAAATACAATGATCTGAACTGAACCCCACTGAATTCCATCTTGTTAGAGTCAGCCTCTGGGCTAAGAAGGTCTTTTGGGATCATGACTGGCTTTCAATGTGTTGGTTACTCCTCTTAGCTTGGGGCCATCCATTTAGTTTGTTCTCTAGGTCTCAGTTTCCCCACTTGTATTAAGTGAGAGGATTAGATTAGTTTTCCATTCTAGCACTAAATCTGATCATACCCTTCAGCTCTATTCCTCCCAAAAGTCAAATATGATCGAGGTATTTTCTTCACAAGTTGTGGGATTTTTTCAGACACTGATGACACTGAATCCTGTAGAATGCGGAGCTGGATAGGATCTTCAAGATCATGCCTACCCTTGATGAATCCAGAACCAATATGGAGTTGGCCAGAAAGTAAACAACTGAGGAAGAGTAGCTCCTTGGGGCTAGAGCAGTCACCAGGACATTGAGCAGGTTAGAACCGTGGATACATCACCCATATATGTGGTCTTACCCTAGGGACTGAAAACTTGGTGCTATAAAAATATTTTGAGAACTGTATTTCAATATCATTGGTTTCCTTTGCAAGCCTATGTGTCTTCTTTTCTGAGAAGGGAGTAACAGCCTGACTGCCCATGGGGTTCCAAGACACAAAAACATTTAGAAACCCCTGTTCTAGTGAGACTAGGGAGAGAGCAACAAAGAGAGGGTGGTCCCATTGACCCAGAGCTTCCACTTAAGAAGCCTGTCACATGAACTGGAATTAAATATCCTGGGGGCTCAGAGGCGGGCACGTGGATGATGGTTTAGTGCTTACAAGGCCCTTTATACTCCTAATTTCCTTGGAACTTCACAAAAACCCTGGATAATGCAAGGATTTTCATGCACATTTTATAAGGGGAAAACTGAAGTTCAGAGATGTCAAGTGGGTTACTTAAAGTCACACAGCTACTACATGCTCAAGGCTGGACTTAAGTTCTGGGTCCTCAAATTCTGTGACTGGGCTTTCTAAGGCTTTATGTCATCTCCCAGCTCCAACAAGCAAGATGCCATCTTGCCTGATGTACCCCTTGTGAGCTGGGATAATGAACTGAGCTGCTCCCCAGCCAAACCATGCCATGTTCAATTATCCCCAGCAGCCATAGCAGGGAGGCCATTCCTTCATAGGGGAAAGCTAAAAAGAAAAGAAAAAGAATAGAGGACAGAAGCCTCAGCTACAGAGTTGGCATCAGCAACTGCCTGGCTCCCTGCCCTCTCACAGTTGTGTCCACCAGCCACAAAGATCCCCTGGGGCTCCCATCTCCCCAAACGCTTAGACTAGTTGGAGAACCTTCTGCTTGGCATGGTCGAAGTAACTCACAGTTATTTTATGTTACGCCTTACAAAGTACGCTCCCCTAAACCATGCTGGGACATGGAAAGGAGACTTCCTTGCCTATTTTATAGATGGGAAACTGAGGCTCCCAGATGTCAAAGGACTTATTCACACTTTAGTAAGTGTCAACTCTAGGATTGGAACCCAGGTCCACTTCCTCCAGTTTCATTGTCTTTCTATAACTGTATGCTGCATCTCACTCTGCAGCAAGCTCACCACTGTCATGTCTGGGGCCGCACATTGGTTACTCTCAGTAGGCATGGGTTCTGCCCTCTGTTTGCCTAGACCTCTGCTGAGATCTTTTTATGTGCCTCTACCCCTTCTCCTGGTTGAGATTTATGAGCCTGCTATCTTGGATTTGGGGCCTCCTGAATCCAAGGGACTTATCAGTTCTTCTCTACGTCAGAAACCCTTCCTCCCAGTGGACATGGTTGGGAGGGGCTTCAGAAGTCATCTTACTGAACCTTTTACCTGAAAGGGAGAGCCACCTACCACAGTCTCAAAGAGTAATTGTCCTGCCTTAATTCACTGGAACTACAATGACTGAGAACTCACTACCTTCAAAGACAATCGATTCCGCTTCGAGAAAATTTCTTTCAATTATGACTTTCCCTCTCCTACTGACAATTCTTCAGTAATTCACTGTAGCCTTGGTAAATAAAATTAAATTAAATACAAATGCCTCAGAGTCTTTGGTTTCAATCGACCTCTTTAGTCTGCCCCCTTCTCCCAGTCTGATCTGGTCAAACTGGATGACCGGTTGTCCCTAAAGCTCATCCTGCCTTCTTCCACTTCCATGTCCTTGCCTATGCCATCTGCCAGTTCCTGGAATACTCTCTTCATGGGATCACAGACCTAGAACTCCAAGGATCTTCAGAAGAGATGAGGAAACTTAAGACCCAGGGAGGCAAAAAGATTTAGCCAACATCATGAGTATCTGAGACTGGGTGGAAACTTGGGTCTTCTGCTCCAGTATCTGCGACTGGATGGGAACTTGGGTCTTCTGCTCCAGCTGGGGCTCCCCATTTACCATGCTGCTTCATCAGCATGCATTCTGCCCCTTCTTTCAAGGTCCCACTGAGATCTTCTGCCTTCAGGAAGCTGCCATACCACTCGCCCTGGCTGAGTGACTTCCTTCTGAGAATATGGTTAGAGGCCTTGTCTGCACCCCTCCCAGTGTGTTTCCACTCTCCCATGTGTCTCATTCTACTTGTAATACTGTTATTTGTGCACATACCTAGAGATACATTTGTATACACATCTGGAGATATGTATACATTTGTATATGTCTCTCAACATGTTGACATGTATATACTAACTAGATATTAATGCATTTGTATATGTACTTAGGTATGTATACATTTCTATACACATATCCCCATTAGGTTGTTGTTTTTTCCAGTAGAATATAAATTCCTTGAGATTAGGGATTATATCATGTTTCCTCTTTGAACTCATTCATCCCTTCATTCAACATTCAGTAAGCATTTGTTGAATTATATTAAGAGTTTACAAAGACTGGAACTGATGGGAAGAGAGGGTCGAGACAGGATAGCTTTTCTTTCATTATCTGCAGGACTGTCAGGAATAGGAAGGGTTTGTTTGGCCCTAGAGGGAAGAACCAGGAGCCTAGGGGGAGGCCACAAAGAGGCCCATCCAGGCGGGGTGTCTGGATGAACTTGCTGACAGTGGGAGCTACCCTGGATGTCCCTTGATGAAGTATTCCCTGCCGTGGCTGCAGGACCTCTCCTGGAGAAGGAACTCTTTGTGGGGCAAAGGTTGGGTTAAATGCCTCTGAGGTCCCTCTGACTCTGAGATCCTGTAATTCTGGGAAGTTGTACCAGACTCTCAACAACTACAGAGTCAAGAGCAGGGTTTCTGCCCTTAAGGATTTTTCTCTATTGCATTGTGAACTTGAGAGCAGGTAACATCTTACATTTTCTGTTTGTTCCCCAGGTCAGTGCTTCATAAAAGTTTTATTTATTCATTCAAGGAGCTTACATTCTACTTGGGGGAGGGGAAGAACACTATGATCCCTGAGAAGAAAAAAAAATAAATGCAGGGTCATTTCAGAGAGGTGAAATCCTGAATGGTGGGGGTAAGCAAGAAAGGCTTTTTGAAGGAGGTGGTGCTTGAGCTGAGTCTGAAGGGACCTAGAGCTTCTAAGTGGCAGAGGTGGAGAGGGGGAGCATTCCAGGCATGGGACACATCCCGGACAAAGGACTGAAGGTAGGATGGTATATTATATAAGGTAACAGCATCCCTAGTTCAACACAGAACCTTAAAGGGAGGTGCATTTAACAAATATTGATATGATTGAATTATGATGAGCAGAAGCCTTCCCCCTGTTCCTATTCTGCATTGTTCCTAATCATGCCAAATAGGATCCTCTGTGTCCCAGTCCAAATGACAGAAATTATAGATGGTCCCTAAAGAGTCTTTCTCCTCTGGGTCTGCCTGGACTTGATTACAAGTCTGCCTCACTTGAGAACCCTGACCTTGGCCTTGAACCTTCCCTTCTCAGAGCCTCGGTTTCTCATCTGTGAAAGACTTGATGGTCTTTAAGGACCCTTTTAGCTGTGACAGTCAATGATTCTATAGGATAGTGTGACAGCAGGGATCTGATCCCCTTCAAAGGAAGAGATTTTGGAATGGCGGTAGAATGAGGAGAAAAATCTTTTGGGGAAGTGGGGAAGGAAAGGCTCTACTGGAGTACCAAAACCTTCCCAAAGAATATTAAAGAGACAGAAAGGAAAAAGAATACACTAGAGGAAAAAGTAGGCAAGAGATGTCCCAAAAGTAGATCTGAGAGGTTGGGGAGGAGAACAGGGGACATGGACTTACCGATCCCTGAGGCAAAAGTCAGGGAGGACTGGGGGGCTGGTGAGAGGGGGCAGGAGGGGCCAGATGGGGTCCCTACCCCCACTGCCAGGGGTCTCGAAGGAGGCCCAGAGAGGGGAGAGTTGACGTCAGAGCCTGAGAGAGACAATGGAGATGAGATTATGGGGGGGTGAGGTACACTGGTGAAATGGGGGGGGTCCTTGTGAAAAAGGGAATGAGAATGGGAGCACAGTCAATCTGGACACAATTCAAAGTGGAGGGAGATAGAAGCAGATAAGTGAAACTGGCAGGGAGACGAATGGGGGTGTATAAGGAGGGGCAGATAGATTGAGGAAGGCACAGGTGATAGCTGAGACAAATTGAGAGGGGAATATATAGTCAGGACAGAGCTCCTGAGGAAGGGAGAAGAGGGGATTGAAGAGAGGTAAATTGAGGCAAGGATAGACAAATTGATAAAGAGATAGGATTTGGGGTAGGGGTAGCCTGTCTGCACAGAGGTTGAAGGGTGGGATTGAGGAGAGACAGACCAAATGGCAAGACAGACTGGAAGAGGGAACAGACAGATTGAAGGGGAGGGGAAATCATCTAATTTGTACAGAACTCAATGTGGAAGAAGGATGGAATGAAAAAAAAAGACACCAGTGGAGGAAGACAGATTGAAACTAGGGAGGAGATATATCAACTGAGGGAAGAACAGAAAGATAGCTTCAAGGCAGACAAATCCACAGATTTATGGGAAAATCTCTCTGTCTCTTGTCTCTCTCCCCTCCCTCTCTTAGAGAGGCAAGGGAAAAGAGGAACAATGAAGAGGAGACACTAACAAAATAGGAAGGAGTCAGACAGACTTAGGGGAACAAGCTGAGAAAGGACAGACTAATGAATAACTGCCTAAGATGACTACATCTGAAATAGGATTTTGATTTTTGGACTATGGCTATATGACAAGCAGGACACTTTCAGACAAACCGGGAAGACTCACATCAACTGATGCAGAGTGAAGTGAGCAGAACCAGGAACATATACAGTAACAGCAACATTGTAACAAAGATCAATTGTGAATGACTTAGCTGTTCTCAGCAACATTGTAACAAAGATCAATTGTGAATGACTTAGCTGTTCTCAGCAACATTGTAACAAAGATCAATTGTGGATGACTTAGCTATTCTCAGCAACATTGTAACAAAGATCAATTGTGAATGACTTAGCTGTTCTCAGCAACATTGTAACAAAGATCAACTGTGGATGACTTAGCTATTCTCAGCAACATTGTAACAAAGACCAATTGCGAATGACTTAGCTGTTCTCAGCAATACAATGATCCAGCTCAATCCAGCTCTGAAGGACTTATGATGAAAAATGTTGTCCACCTCCAGAGAAAGAACTGATGGGTCTGAATGCAGATTGAAGCAAATTTTTTGATTTTATTTTTCTTGTGGTTTTTTTTTTTTGGTCTGTGTTTTCTTTTGCAACACAGCTAATATGGAAATACGTTTTGCATGATTGCACATGTATATTCTATATCGAATAACTTGCCTTCTCAAGGAGGGGAGAAAGAGAGAGGGGAAGAAAATATGGAACTCAAATTTTAAAAAATGAATGCTAAAAATTGTTTTTACATATAATTGGGAAAAATTATATATATATACATACATACACATATGTGTGTATATATATGTATATGTATATATGAAATTACAGGCTCTCAGCCAGGAACAGAATGTATATGACAAATATTGCTAAGAATATGTTTCCTTGCTGTCTTACAAATCTTATCAAAAGGGCTTTAAGTTAAAAACAATAGGGAAAGAAGGAAACTTCCTACATATATCAACCAAATTAGGTATCATAGACAGTAGCTACAATGAAGAAGAAGAGGAATCATAGTTGAGACACCCAGAAGTTCGCAGGAAACACAATCCAAGAAAAGAGATAGTAGGAAAGTCTACCTCCAATATATATACAGCAATATTCAAGGTTTAGGCAACAAACAAGATGAACTGAAGGTCTTAATGCAAGGAGGTATATATGACCTATGTATCACTGAGAGTGGGAAGAGCTATATAACTGGAATTTGTCTTTAATTGTCTATTATTTATTTAAAAGAAAGAGGATAAGCAAAGAGGGTGGTGAGGAGGCACAGCGTTGTATACTAAGATGACAAATGAGTTTAGAAATACAGGACTGCAAGTATGATGGGGAACACTGAGTCAAAAGTCATCAGATGGAGAAATAAGTAATTTTCATGGAGTACACACTACAGACCACCTGGACAGAAAGAAAAAATAGATGATGAACATCTGCTGAGTAAATACTAGCCAAAAGCAAAATAATTAGTCATTTCTTCATTTAGTAATAATATCATTCATCAAAATGTAGTGAAACCAACAAGCTAAGTTCTTTTCTAGATATGATTCTCTCTAAGAAACAAGGAATTGGTTGCTGATGTAGAGGTGTGTTAGGCACTTTAGAGCAGAAGTATCAAACAGGCAATTTGGGAACATAGCACTCCCCAATGCCACCCAACCAGATTAAAATGGCATTGGGAATTATTGAACAAAATAAATTAAAAGTATACTAGAATGTAGGTAGTGTTAGTATGTGGTTTTCTAAGTCAACATGCAGCCCACAGGGATCCTAAGTAGTCCCCTTCTACATCTGAGCTTGACACCACTGACCTAGAGCTTTTTTTTGATAAAGAAGAAAGTCAGGCTTCATTTGATATATCCCCTGTATGTTGGAAGAGAAGAATTTTAAAAGTTCAGAGGAAAGATACTGAATAAAATTCTACAGAGGAAGTCAGTTCAGGAAGGATGGGAGATACTTAAGAATGAAATCCTAAAGAAATAATGAGAAGCAATTTGGATGAGGAAGAAAAATGGGATTTGTCCGAAGAGACTGATATGGTCGCAGAGGGAATTCAGCAATTAACTTAGACATGTGAACAAGATGGAAGTAAGAGTATGTTAGCATGGGTATGTAATTAAGGATGAACATAAAGGCATAGCAAGGTTCTATTCCCCAATTGATAAATGGTCAAAGGATATAAACAGGCAGTTTTCAAAAGAAGAAATCAAAGCTATCTATAGTCACATGACTATAAACGCACTTTAAACATATTATCTCATTTTATCCTCATCACAACCATGAGCAGTAGGTGCTATTATCCCCACTTAACAGATGAGGGAACTGAAGCAGGGGTTATATGACTTGGCCAGGGTCACATAGCTAGCAAATAATTTGTGGCCAGGTTTCAACTCATGTCTTTCTGGTTCCAAATTCAGAGCTCTGTCCCCCATGACCCCTACCCTGGTCATATCTCAGCTGGAGTATTGTGTTCAGTTAAAGTGGAGTGTCTTTCTGAGAGCATAATGAGGAAGGGTCTTGAGTCCCTATGTGTGGGGATCAGCTAGAGGAAGTGGGGAGGTTTAACTTGGAGAAGATTTAGGGTGGACGTGACAGATGCCTTCAAATATTTGGAAAGATTTAATGCAGGAGACTGAGAAGACCTGTTCTGTTTGGTACAGAAGAATAACCAGCAGATGAAAGATACAAAAAGGGAAGCCGAGGAAATGAAAACTGTCCCAAAGTGAACTGCTTGGGAGATATCGGAGATCTAGAGCCAAAGGCTGGGGGTGGGGGAGGCCGAGGCTTCTCCTGACATTGGAAGGTCCTGACCTTCCAACAGGACCCTTTAATCCTAAAAGTCTATGACACTGTGACAGACGGAATAGCCGACAGGTGACAGAAAGATAGACCAAGAGGATTGACAGACTAAAGGGGGAGCAAAAGATGGAGAGGGAGAGACAGAGTGAGCCAGGGGAACAGATTAACTGGGGGAAGGGACACACTGAGAGGGGAGGGGGACAGACTGACTGGGGGAGGAGACAGACTAAAGGAGGGAGAGGGACAGACTTAAAGGGGGAGGCGGATGAGACTGGGGAAATAGTAAAGAAAGAAACATTTCCCGCCTCGAGGCCTCCAGCCAATCAGGACGGCAGCGTCGGTGACGTCACTAGCTGCCGGCGATTTCTTCGAGGAGGAAGGGCCGCCTGCACGAGTTCTCGAGCGCCACCTGGCGGCTCCCGCAGGCTCGGAGGCCAAGGATCGTTCACGACGCATGCGTGGAAGGAAGGGAAGGTATGAGCTCTACGTCGTGGTAAAAAAGCGGGAAAGCGATGGAGGAGAGTCGCGGGGCGAGGGCGTCTAGGGCAGGGTCCGAGAGGGGCCGAGAGGGGGGAGGGGGTCACACCGACCCCGCTAAGGAAGAGCGGCCGTGGGGCATGATTTGCCCCCGCCCCTCGAAGGATCTTCCCCCTCACGACAACGGGGGGCGGAGGGAGGGACTCCAGGCTCCCAGTCACGAAATCCCCCCCAGCCCCCGCTCCCCCAGAATCTCTCGGATTGACCTCTTTCTTTTCACTTGAAGCCCTTCCCCCACTATTGCCACAGCTGGGGGGGTCCTCTGCCCCCGACCCCCCCTCACTCAACGCCTGCGGCTCTTCCCTTGGCTCCCTGCTCGCCCCCTGCCCCCTTCTTGGGCCCCCCCCCCGTCCTCCCGACTCCGGGGGTTTCTGCGGGCGGGGCTTTAACTCCTGCCACCTTCCAGACCCGCCCTGCTCCTGCCCCTCCTCAGTGACGTCACCCGGCTCCCCTCCCCCGCGCCGGCCCTTGCGGTGGTCAGCCGAGCTGTCTCTGTGTCTCTGTCTCTTTCCCGGCCCCTCCCTCCCTGTCGCCTTCAAACATCACGTTTTGGAAGATCTTGTGTAGACCCGTCCCGGGGGCACGAGGTGGCGCGGCTGGGCCTGAGTTCTGGGGTCCTGAGTTCTAATCTGCCCTCGGTCCTCCCACGCGGTTGTCTCAGTTTCCTCCTCTGAAAAATGAGCCGGAGGAGGCCAAGGCCACCCCAGCTGGGGCCACCAGGTCAGACTGGGCGCAGACAGTGGACAGCCAAAGAACCGGCCCGGTCCCCGCACCAAGGCCGCGCACCCTGACTCCGCACCATGGCCGCGCACCTTGGCTCCGTACCCTGGCCCCGCACCAAGGCCGCGCACCATGGCCTCGCACCAAGGCCGCGCACCATGGCCTCGCACCAAGGCCGAGCACCCTAGCCCCGTACCATGGCCTCGCACCATGGCCTCGCACCAAGGCCGAGCACCCTAGCCCCGTACCATGGCCTCGCACCAAGGCCGAGCACCCTAGCCCCGTACCATGGCCTCGCACCAAGGCCCCGCACCAAGGCCGAGCACCCTAGTCCCGCACCATGGCCTCGCACCAAGGCTGAGCACCCTAGCCCCGCACCAAGGCCACGCACCCCTGCCCGGCCCCGCAGCACCGTCCTCATCTTGGCTCCCCGCTCGCTCTGACTTCCTCTCCTCTCAGGTCGGGTTCTCAGCTCATTGCTGGGCTCCAAGTGTTCAATGACTTTTCAAGATGATTTCACGAAATTAAAAAACATTTGCACAACAAAACCAAGGCAACCCAAATCGGAAGGCAGAAATCAGTGGGGGAAATTTATATAGAGGAAACTGAACCAAAGTTACAAAATGATCAAAGGATA
Source organism: Bettongia penicillata ogilbyi (assembly GCA_023548195.1). Taxonomy (NCBI): domain Eukaryota; kingdom Metazoa; phylum Chordata; class Mammalia; order Diprotodontia; family Potoroidae; genus Bettongia; species Bettongia penicillata. The sequence continues at coordinate 4,917,701 of JAJHZJ010000591.1, read as the reverse complement.
TAAACAAGTAATTTTCAGAGGAAGAAATCCAGGTCCACAAAAATCCCTTAAAAATGCTCTCAATCACTAATAACTAGAGAAATGCACATTGAAACAACTCTGAGACGCCACCTCCCTCCTATCAGATTGACTAACATGACTGAAAAGGAAAACGATTGGGACACTAAATGCACTGCTGGTCAAGTGGTGAAATGGTCCAACATTTCTGGAAAACGATTTGGAGTTACGCCCAAAGGGCTGCAAAACTGTGCATATCCTTTGACCCAACAATACCTCTACTACGTCTGTATCCCAAAGAAACTAAAGAAAATGGAAAAGAACCCATATATACAAAAATATGACAGTAGCACTTTTAGTAGCGATAAAGAATCGGAAATCAAGGGGATGCCCATCCACTGGGGAAGGCCAAACAAGCTGTGGCATATGATTGCTGTAAGAAAGGAAGAAGGAGATAGGTTCAGGGAAACTTAAGAAGCCTGAATGGCTGAAAAGTAAAGTGGGCAGAACTAGGAGAATTCTGTACACAGTTACAGTAATATTGTAATGATGATCAACTATGAAAGAATTAGCTACTCCAATTAAGACAATGATATAAGACAATTTCAAAGGATCCATGATGAAAAATGCTGTCCACCTCCAGAGAGAGAACTGAGAGTCTCAGTGCAGGTTAAAATGGTCTTTCACTTTATTTTTCTTGCCTTTTTTTGGCAATATAGATAACATGGAAATATGTTTTGTATGATTTCACATATCATAATGGGCATCACAGTGCTTGCCTTCTCAATATGTGGGGACATAGCTGGAGAGAATTTAGAACTCAAAATTTAAAACAATGAATATTAAAAAATAAAGCATATTTTTAAAACGAATTACAAAATATCTGAGGAACACAGGTTGGTAAACTCAGAATTGAGTGGAGAGGGCAGAGGGAGACAGCCAGATAAGGGATGGATGCCAGAGTCATCCCAGAGGCAGTATGGCACAGTGGAAAGAACCTTAGACTGGGATTCAAAAGAGATAGTTTCAAATTCTGTCTCTGCCACTAACTTGACTGAATGGCTTCCAGTAGGTCACTTCTCTCTCCTAAGCCTCAGTTTCCTTACTCTTTACAATGAGAGAATTGAAACATGGAAAATTACTCAAAGAAAGCTAAACTCTGAGGAACTGGAAAGCCAATAGCCTTGGAGAACAGATAAGGAAGCGTCTCTGCTTCCACACAGCTGAGAGTCAGGGTACTAGTAGGGCAGAATGTGATATACTTTGGCTGACATAGCTGCCACGGTTTTGCTTAATCTTTTTCTTATTACAAGGAAGGGTTAGGGTTAGAGTTAATGGGAGAGTGGGAGAGGGTTTTTTCCCTCTAAATGATAACTGGAGACTTAATGGGTTTTTTTTTTTTTTTTTTTTTTGAGGAACAACCAGGAGGCCAGTGTCACTGAATTCGAGTAGGGTCAGGAGGGGTGGTCGTTGTGTTTGTCCTTCATTTCCGAAGAAGAGCATGACATCAGAGAAATGATGACATGACTTTCACTTGACTTTGTTTTGAGTGAGGGAGGGCTGTGCAAGCTCACCAGTCTCACTTTCTCCTCCTGAGTCATCTAGATCCAGTCATCAGATATTCATCAGGACGACTGGAGACAGACCCATGCAGGCAGGTAAAGGGGTAAGGTATAAGGAGATCGGAAAGGTATTGGTGGGGTCCGTTATGAAGGGCTTTGAACACCAAACAGGGGATTTTATATTTGGTCTTGGAGGTGATAGAAAGCCACCAGACTTTATTGAGTCAGAAGATGACATGGTCAGATCTGTGCTTTAGGAAGATCACTTTGACAACTGAATGGAGGATAAACTGGAGTGGAGAGAGACTTGAGTCAAGAAGGCCAACCAGTAGGTTCTTGCAAAAGTCCAGACATGAATTGATGAGATCCTGTACCAGTTTGGTGGAAGTGTTGGAAAAGAGAAGAGTGTGTACAAGAAACGTTACAAAGGGAGAATTGACAGGCCTTGGAAACAAATTGAATATGGGGGCTGAGATGGTGAGCAGTCAAGGATGACATTTGGTTTACAAATCTGTGTGACTGGGAGGTGGTGGTACTTCAACAGTAATAGGGAAGTTAGGATGGAGGGGGTTTTGGGGAAAAGATAAGGAATTCTGTATTGAACATGTTGAGTTTGAGATGTCTATAAGACATCCAGCTGGAGATGTCCAATAGGCAGTTGGAGATGCTAAACTAGATAAGTAGATCTGAGAATCATCAGTATAAAAATGGTTAGTAAGTCCATAGGAGCCGAAGAGATCATCAAGTGAAGTAGAAATGAGGGAGAAGAGCAGAGGTCCCAGGATAGAGTCCTAGGGGACAGCTGTGATTAGAGGGCATGATCTGGAGGAAGATCCAACAAAGGAAACGTAGAAAGAGCAGACAGAATGGGAGGAGGAAAACCAGGAGAATACATGGAGTCCTAAAAACCTAGAGAGAAGGGAGGATCAAGGAGGGGAGGGTGACCAACAATGTCAAAGGCTGCAAAATTTGAGGAGAATGAGGACTGAGGAAAGGCCATTGGATTTTGGCAGTTAAGAGATAATTAGTAACTTCAGAGAGCAGTTTTATTTAAATCAGAAAAAGTGATCCAAGGCTAAAGCTTAGCAGGGACAGAACATGGAGAGTTTAACAGCGAAAAGAAAGGGATTGGAGACACCCATCATAGATGGCTGTCTCAAGGAATTTAGCCACAAAAGGGAGGAGAGATGTGGAAGTATAGTTAGTGAGGATGGATGGAGCAAGTAAGATTTTTGAGGATGGAGGAAACATAGGTATGTTTGCAGGCAACAGAAAGGAACTGGTAGACAAGGAAACATGAAGATGGATGAGAGTGGAGATGAGAGTGGGGCAGGGGGCAGTCTATTGGAGTAGATGAGATGGAACAGGATCCCTTGTGCATGTAGAAGGGTTTGCCTTGGCAAGGAAAAAGATCACCTCATCACATGAAACAAGGGTGAAGGAGGCAATAGTGGAGGAAGGCATATTGGTGGAGGAAGAGGAGGAAAGGAGAAAGAACTCAGTGAATAGTCTCAATTTTTTCTGTAAAATATGAGGCAAGATTCTCACCTGTAAGGGTGGGGGGAATGAGAGTGATAGGAGGTTTGAGGAAGTACAAAAATATTTGAAGGAGCTGCTGTGGATAGTGGGAGAGTGAAGTAATAAGGCAGGTTTAGCAAGATTGCCTAGCAGCAGTGAGGGCCCAGGTAAGGTTGTGTAACCTATGTGAAGTGAGTCCCATCAGGATGGTGATAATCAGCTGTGAGCTAATTCAACCATTCTGGAGAACAAATTGGAACTATGCCCGAAGGGCTACAAAAATATACATACCCTTGACCCAGCAATATCACTTCTAGGACTGTAACCCAAAGAAATCATAAAAATGGGTCCCACATGTATATAAATATTTATAGCAGTTCTCTCTGTGGTGGCCAAGAACTGGAAATCAAGGGGACGCCCATCAATTGGGGAATGGTTGAACAAGTTGTGGTATATTAATGTAATGGAATACTATTGTGCTATAAAAAATGATGAATAGGAAGACTTCAGAGAGGTCTGGAAGGACTTAGGAACTGATGCTAAGTGAAAGGAGCAGAACCAGGAGCTTATTGTACACAGTAACAACCACAGTGTGAGGCATTTTTCTGGCAGACTTAGGCCTTCACAGCAATGCAAGGACCTAAAATTCCCAAAGGACTTGAGGCAAAATGCCATCCACATCCAGAGAAAGAACTATGGAATTGGAAAGCAGAATGAAGCAGACTATTTTCTCTTGTGTTATGTTTTGTTTTGTTTGGGTTTTTCTCATGATTTCCCCCATTCATTTTAATTCTTCCATTCAATATGACTAATGTGAAAATGTAGTTAATAAGAATGTATGTGTGGAACCCATATAAGACTGCATGCTGTATTGGGGAGGGATGGGGGAGGAAGGGGGAGAAAATCTAAGATTTATGGAAGTGATTGTAGAAAACTGAAAACATACAAAAAAAAGAAAAAATGGTGATCATCTTCTCTAACTGCATTAACAGTACATGTGTAGGGATGAGAGCTGTGGATGGTGGGAGTGATCCAAGACTGAGGCTTGGCAGGGTGAGATTGGGGATTAGATAAGGAAGTAAGAGACTTAAAAGAAACAGACAGCATGGAGTTTGGGGTCAAGAGGAGGGAAGGAGAGTGAAGCTAGTGAAGGGATGATGACTGGGAAAGAATTGAGAAGCCAAGGGATTAGACAAAGAACAAGGCTGGAGGTTGAAAGGCAGAGGGAGAATGACAGTACATTTTGATTAGAACAGGGATTTTTGGAGTTCTCAGACATGTAACTTGTGCATCTCCGGGCGATGGCAAGATCAAGGGTGTGGCCACCTTTGTGTATGTCTGTGATGAGGTGGAGGAGGATCTCCTGAGAAACAGTAAATTGAAGAACAGAAGTTTTTGAGAGTGTACTAATAGGATGAAGTCCTTTGATATAAGGCAGGAGTTGAGGAGATAAGACAATAAGCTAGGCACTGACCTCCTCAATGAAGGAAGGAGAGGGTCCTGTGGGTTGGTAGACATCAGCTACCAGGACTTTGACTGGGCAGTAGATGTGGATGAGAGGCAACTCACCCAAGAAGAGGTGACTGAGGTACTGGAGCAGAGGGAGAGCCTGGAAATGGCAGGGGCAGTTCTCATTGTCCTTGCTCGAAAATCCTGTGATTGTGTGTCCATCATAAATACATTTTAGAAATTGGCTACTCAAGTAATGAAATGGATCGGTGATCTCATTGGTTCAGTCACTCTGTCCACTGATACTGATTAAAGCCCACTCCATGTGACCCTCCCATATGTTTGACATGAAAGTCTCACAAATATACAAGTACTGCTCTGTCATCGAGAAGGTGACCTGGGGACTAAAAGAAGGCACGATCTCTTCACAATCTGGGTCATCCATGGCCAGAGTAGCCAAAATGCGCTCTGGGGGAGGAGCTGGGATAAGACAAGGTAAAAAGATAAAAAGAAGCATCTGGATCTTGGGAAAGCCAAAGAAGGCAGAGGCCCCAGGAACTTCTTTTTCACCAGAAAGCAAGTCAATTGATCCAAGACCTACCACACATGACAGAGGGCCAAGAGTCACTGTGTGTCTTAAGCCAGACAGGATTTACAGAAGGGCCATGCTCAGGGACAAGAAGATTAAGATTGGAGAGACAAAATTGCTTTGAAAAAGGGATCTCAAGAGTCATGGAAAATGCAGATGGTGGAGCCAGGTCATCTACCTCTTTCTAGTCAGAGGTGTGCTGTACATGTTTAATAACCGACTCTCCCAGGGGAAGAATGTCCACATGAAACATTTTTAACACTTTTTGATCTGCATCATGAACCTTTTCTCTATCATTTTCTCAAGTCCAGAGAGCATACAAAACAGTAAGTCAAACCCTGGTTCGTATCATTTTCTGATTTCTGAGGTGTAAAACATTCCCACCAAACGTATAACAACCAACTTGCCCAAGGTGATAACAACTGGCTCCAGCCCACTCTGACACACTTCTCATCAATGGAGAATACTTAAGTAGGAAGTCACATTAGAAAGCATTTAGTCCAAAGTTCCAAACTGTTCATCTTACGGGTGAGAAAACAGAGATTCCAACTGGAGATTACAGTAACATGTCCAAAGTCCTACAAATGGGTCACTGGTAAAACCAGAACATCCAGAGACTGATAGTTCTTATTTGAAAAAAAGAATCTCTACCTTGAAAGGATTATTTGATTCATAACAAAGGAAGTGTGTGTAGCAATATGTGTGCAATGCATGTACACATGTGTATGCATGTGTGAATGCATGTGTGTATATACACAGGGGTACAAGCGTGCATGCCCAATGCGTTGTGTGTGCACATGCGTATGAATACATGGGTATATGTGTGCGTTCACACTGTGTATTATTGTGTTGCAAGTGTACATGTGTGTGAAAGGTGTATGCATGTACACTGTGCATGTGTGGTGTATGTGTAAGCATTGTGTGCATGTGTACTTGTGTGAACAGTGTGTACGCATGTGTTCATTCACATGGGTGTGTGCATGTGTATGGATTATTGCTGTGTGTGCATATGTACATGTGTGAGCAGTGTGTACACATGTGTTCATTCACATGGCTGTATGCATGTATATTTGCACGTATGGTGTGTGTAAGCATGGGTGTGTGCATGTGTATCTGTGCATACATGAACTCAAGCTAACTATCCAACTAACAGAAAGACAGAGACAGAGAGAGTAGTGACTGAGGTAACTGGGATTTGGTGAACCAGTCCCCTCAATGGCCAGGGTCTCCTCTCTCTTGAAAGTACTTTTTCCTTTGTGTCATGCCAGATTCCCTTAGTAAAGGGCTTCCCCACCTGAGGATGTAGGGAGTCTGTGCATAGATTCCAGGAGATCCATAAGTCTGCTTTTCAAAAACAATATTTCAATCTAATCAGGCCTCTCCATCAAGTGAGATATATGTAAAGTGTTTAGCACAGGGCCCAATACACAGTAGGTACTTAAGAAATGCTGATTTCCCTTCCCTGGATGATCTTCTGGTTTGGTTTTTCTCATGGAGCTCCTGCCAAGGGGTCCAGGGCACATAAAGATCCAAGAGGCACTGCTCTGGTGCCCTGGAAACCCTCTGAGGCCACCATTCTTGAGTTTGTATCCCTAGCATCTAGCAATGTTCCAGGCACAATGGAGGCTTGAATGGAACTGCATCTGGACAGACTCGATCTATCTTCTATCTTTGGCGGTAGCTGCAGAAATCCCAGGAGCCTATGATCCCAACTGGCAAGAACGGTCTCTGAGAAGTGTCTGTCTCATTTCATTATGGAAGGGTCAATGGAGGACACAAAGAGAGCAACCCCAAGGCCTGAAGGAGAATGGATGGAAGGAAGGAAGGAAGGAAGAAAGGAAGGAAGAAAGGGAGGGAGGGAGGAAGGAAAGGGGGTCAGGAGGGAGGGAAGGAAGGAAAGGAAGGAGACAGGGAAGGATGGAGTGAGGGAGGGAGGGAGGCAGGGAAGGATGGAGGGAGGGAGGGAAAAGATAGGAAAGGAGGGGAAGGATAGACAGAGCTGGAAAGAAAGGTGGCTGGTGAGAGAAGAGACAGATAAGAGCAAGAGAATTGGGGATGAGGCCAGGGATCATGACCAGGTCTGGGAACAGAGGAGGCCAGGGAGGAGGGCAGAACCAATGAAGAGAACAGAAGTGGAGTGTGTGGTGCTGAATATTGAAGGTGGACAGACAGACAGACAGTATGGTGAGAGTGGAGGCCCAGACTGGCTCGAAATGAGGTGAGACCATGCTCCCTGAGGCTTAGGTGAGGAGAACAGGGGTTCCTCAGTAGCTGGATCAAGGCAAAGAGCAGCCCAGCACCTGACATGCCAGGCCACTAACTTCTGCCCATCATTTGTCTCCTTACCTCAGTGGCAAAGAAGCCCTTGGCTCGGTGTTTGCCCAGAGAAGGAAGGCCTCCTGGCCCTGGCCCCTCACTTGCGCTGATCGTCTGCTGAGCAGCCGCCAATATCTCATCCAGTTTGTCTGGAGGGAGGGAGGACATATGGTAAGGTCGCTGCCACTTTGCCTGCAAACCCGGCCCGTCTCTGTTCTCCCCAAGCCCTTTCTGTCACTCTCCACCTTTGAGTGGAATTGGGGGAGGCAGGAGAGAAGGGCAGAAGGAGGAACTGGGGCTCAGTACATTCAGTAGAGGGAAAGGGAGGGAAGAAAGCCAGTGGGAGCCTGGAGAGACAAAGGGAGAGAGAGGGCAGGGGGACTGGGAGGGGGCCTAGCCAGAGGTCGAGGGAAGAGTTGGAATGATATTAAGGATGAACTAACCCTGGGAGCATGCACATCACACACAGTCATGGACATACAGCAATGACAAATTTGAGGAACAGACAAAATTGGTGTTGGGGGCTGGTGTAGGGGCCGCATGAGAGTGACTGGCTAAAATGCATGAGGATGGGCAGAAAGGGGGAGATGGGATGGCAGACTGGACAGAACTGGAGGGATCAAGTCTGAGGACACACAGAAGACTTGGGGACAGAGAATGGGGATGGACAGTGGGAAGAGACAGCGTAGAGACAGAGAGAATTGGGGGGACACAGAATGGGAGAACAGAGTCTCAAGCCAAAATGGAGCGGGGTACAGAATGTTGGGATGGGCAGGCTGAGGGATCAGCGAGAATGGGGCAATAGACAATGGAGTGGGTTACAGTGTGTGGCCAGATAGAAAGGCAAAGGTATTGCATGTGGGGAGGGATGGCCAGGGATGGGAAGGAGTAGGTTAGGGTGTGGAGCAGGGAGCTTGTGCTTACTCAGAGCCATCTGATATACTGTCCTCTTCTTCTCCACACTGGGCATTGGTGCCTGCTCATAGTCTGTGGATAGAGGCAGGGGATGATCAGTGGGAGCCCATGCATGAGGAGAGCACAGAACAAAGGGTCTGCCAGCTGGGTGAAACAGCGGGTACCAATGGATGGTCTGGAAGTGGAGGGTTATCCCCTGGGGCCACCAGAGTTAGGGGGCTAGTTGAAGGGGGATGAGACAGGGAAGTGCCTGGGGACCCTCCCCCCAGCCCTGGGACCCACTCACCACTCTTCTTCTTCCAGGGGGAGACTAGCCAGGGGGAGCAGCAGAGGAGCCAAGAGTTAGGAGGTGAGGGGGAGAGACCCAGGGTCTTGGAAATGTCCACCCCTCACCCCCAGGAAAACCTGCCCTCCCAAGGGGGCCATGTCCTTCTCCTGAACCAAAGCCTAGGGATGGGTCGAATCTTCTTGGATGGGTGGCCAATGAGGGGGGCAGAGGGGAGGGAAGACACAGAGAAACAGAAAGACAGCAAGAGACGGCCACATCTCAGCTCCCATTTCTCCAGCTCTTTGGCCTACACAATACTTTGCTCCTAACACTCCTGCAAGGTGGGCGCGGGGCTGGGCTCTATGCACCTGAGAGAAAGCAGGCAGGGACTGAGTCTAGTCTAAGCTCAGTACCATGCACCCTCCTTGATGACCAGTCCAGTACTCTGGCTATAGTTAGCACTTAGCCAAGTTTGTTGTATTTGTTTCATCTCCAGTTTGTATATCAGAAAACTGGAACCCAGAGTAGATTAGGGACTCCCCAATTGGCATGTGATCAGGCCAGGACTAGAACTCAAGTCTTTGGACTTCCACAGTCCAGGACTCATCCGCTCTACCAACTGTCAAACTGTAAAATAGCCTGAGACATAGAAATGGAGAGAAGGACATGGACATGGAGCAAAGCCAGAGACGGTGGGCCAGACACTGCGGGCTCCAGGAGGCATTGACAAGGACCCCTGCCACTAGCGACACTAACAAGCCCTGGTCCCCTCCCCTCCCTTTCGCCCCGCCCAATTCTGCCTCACCCATCTCCTCCAGCTCCGAAGTCATGGACTTAGACCGCAGTGAGATGGCAGGGGGTGGGAGGCGCTTAGCCTGCTGGGGCACTGAAAGGACAAAGAGCTGAGTTAGAGCGTGCCCGCAGGGCATGGGACTGCATCTGCTCCAGCCAGACTAAGGGAACCTTGAGGCAGGAGATACCCCTAGCAAAGACCCAGCCCTCACCTTTCCCATCAGTCAGTGAGCATACATATAGCATGCAGGCACTACCTCAGGGGGGAAAAGATCACACCCCATTCTGGTTGATTATCTCCATTTCACAGAAGTTCAGGGACTAGCCCCAAGGCCACTGGTTTGGAAGTGGCAGGCTAATGGGACCTGGAGAGAGGCTAGACAGTGTGCCTTCAGTGGGGAGCAGGAGGTCTATTCCACACAGGGAGGGCCCTTGGGATCAGGGAGGAAACCAACCCAGGTCACCTTTCTTGTGGACAGCCTCATCCATGTCCGGGTGCCGCGTGACCATCACCACCTTCACCATCAAGGTGTTGCCACCCTGGCGAATCATATTGACCACTTGCCGATGCCCAACCTTTACAACATTCTGTCCATTCACCTAGGACAGAAACACCCCCAAAATACAAATTCAAGGTTTATTTATTCCACAAATATTTGCTAGGCATCCCACATATGCCTAGCTCTGGAAATACAAAAAACAAAATGAAAATGTCCCTGCCCTCCCCCCGCATTGGGAAAAATGGTGTAGACTCATCGAAGTGGGTACAAAACAAAGACAGGGTGATTCCAGGACTTCTTGGACATTCGTTGACCCAATGACCCCTTTATAGTCTTCACTCCTTGTGACAAAACCCCCAGTTTCTCCTTTCCCCAGACCTCCCTTTTCCTGTGATTCTCAAATGTATGTCTCCCTCCTCAGGGTCCTCAGCAAGACAGCTAGGGGGTGACCCAGTACACAGAGAGACAATCTTGGGATCATTCAGAACCAACCTCAGACACTTCCTAGCTGAGTACCCTCTGGGCAAGTCCTGGCACTGTCTGCATCAGTTTTCTCTTCCATAAAATGGGAATAATACTAGCTTCTACCTCCCAGGGTCATTGTGAGGACTGTGTGAGATGGTATTAGTAAAGTGATGCTGGCCTGTACGATTATTCTTCATCTCCTTCCTTGAGGCCTTCCGATGACCCCTATGAAACAGGGAGCCCTTGAGAGCAAGAACTGCTCTCTGCCTTTCTTGTGTGCCCAGCTCTCAGCACAGGGCCTAGCACATAGCAGCTACTTTAGTGCTTGTGCTTAGCCTCCTCTAAGCCTTTCCATCCTGGTGACTTTGCCCTCTTCTCCTGTCTTCACCAGACCTTTTCTTTTCCTGTCATTGTTAGAGGTCTGTTGTCCTGGGACCCTCCCAATGTCTCTCCTCCCCATAATTTCATGGGCTCTCTCTCTTCCCTGTGACATCCCTCACTCCATCTCTTCTTGTGATCAGTCCAGGTGTCTCTTTGTCCTAACTCTCAAGACCACATCTTGATCTGACCTCCCCATGGATCCCCTCCCTTATCCAGTGTAGCCTTCTAAAACCCTGGCACTCTCTCCACCGTGTGTCCATGAGTCCCCAAATGCCTTCCCGCTAGACCCCACCTCTTCCCTTACATGTTTCCCAGAGCAGGAAATCCCTGAAAAACTAATCAGAAGGACAATGGCAAAATTCCTTTAGCTCAATGGCATCCCTGAAGGGAGAGGAGGTCAAGGAGAAATTACTGGGGGCTGGATACCCAGGGTTCCTATGTGCCTAAGCAGAACCAGAGGGATGGGACCCTGGAGGGAGAAAGAACCATGGAGACAGAGGGGGAAAGAAGGAAGGAAGGAAGGAAGGAAGGAAGGAAGGAAGGAAGGAAGGAAGGAAGGAAGGAAGGAAGGAAGGAAGGGAGGGAGGGAGGAAGGAAGGAAGGAGAGAAAGAAGGAAAGAGAAAGGAAGGAAGGAGGAAAGGAAGGGAAAAAGAAAGAAGAGGAGGAAGGAGAAAGGAAGGAGGGGAGGAGGAAGGAAGGAAGCATTTATTAAGTCCTTACTATGTGCCAGCACTATGCTAAGCACTTTATAAATATGATCTCATTTAATCCTCACAACAACCCTTCAGGGGAAGTTCTATTATTATCCCCATTTTACAGGTGAAATTGAGGCAGACAGAGGTGAGGTGACTTGCCCAGGGTCACACAGCTAGGAAGTGTCTGAGGCTGGATTTGAACCGAGAGGTCCTCTGGACTCCGGGCCCACCTCTTTGTGCTGGGGCCCCCTAGCTCCCCTCGAGGGGAGAACTACAGCTCCTGGAGATGTTCTGCCCCTCAGAGGATAGCCAGACACTGGGAAGTCAAATGCCTGAATGCCTAAGGGGTCACCAGGGAGCTGGGACTGGGCTTAGTGGCTCACCTCGATGAGGAAGTCCCCCATCCGAAGTCCTGCTCTCCAAGCCACACCGCCCTCATCCACAGATTCGAGGTACTGTAGGGCAGGGAACGCTGGGGTGGGAGTGAACTCCTCGATAGGGGTCTGCGCTGCGGGGAGGAGTAGACAGGGTCGGTGGGGAGCGGGGAGGAGGTTCCCGAGGCAGCAGAACCGAGGAGCCAAAGCCCCATCTTCTGGTCGGAGAGGGCCCTTCCCCATTCCCTGGGCTCAGCAAACAGCCCTCCTACCCTATTGCTAGTACTCACCCTTGGCCCCTCGTAGCACAAAACCGAACCCCTCACTGTCCTTCTTCTGTAGCAGGACGGTCTTCTCCTTAATGATGTAGTCACTGTGTGTGGGAAAGGGGAGGGATAGAGAAGAGTGGTGTGAGCATGGGCTTCCACGCCTCACTCTAGGATGCCTGCTGTTCTGACCCAGGGTCTCTCTAGGACCTCTCCATGTTTCCTAGCATTCCTACTCTCTAGTCTGATTGACATCAGCAAAAACCCACCATGCACTCCAAAATGCCCCAAGCCAAAATGCAGCCCTCATTCTGAGATCTCTTCTGCATTGAGCAGGACCTCTCTGCAAGGCTGGTGGTCACTGAGGTCCTTGAACTGCCAAAGTACCGACCCTATACCCTTCCAACATGTTCTAACAGTGCTTCCAGGGCCTTCCAATGATGAAACTCCTTGAATAGGTCAATAATGTTGCCTATGGAAATACCCTACTAGAATCCAATAGTGCCCCAACACATCCAAAGCATACTCAGATGAGTTCAGTAACACACTCAATATTTTCACTAACACTCCACTTCACACTCATGCCTCATCAGCCATTCCTAGACATGCACCAAGTGTATTCTGATAATGCCTAGACCACTCCAATTATCTCTAATGCCAAGACCCACTTCAAGCAGGCTTCATCAGTAGCTACACCCATGACCTGCACTCAGAGAGCCAGCATAGCTCAGGAATGAGTGGACATGCATGCTCGAAAGTCATCCAAGCGCCTTCTATAACATACACAGACATGCACTGGCAATGCTGTTACCAACAAGGTCATTCATGGAGTGCTTTCGATGAAGTTTGTTTCTAAAGCACTTGCCTCTATCATCCATTAAAGGGACTATATAGAGTTGGTTTCTGAAGGGGAGGGAGATGGTGGATGCTTCGTTAGCTCCCTTTTCTAGATGAGAAGGAAGCCAGTGTCCAGGAAGAGGAAATCACTTGTCTAGGGTCACACAGCTAATGAAGACTCCAAATCCAGGGTATCCTTAGGCCATTTTCAGTGAATCCAATCGCTTCCCGCCCATACACGAGTATACCAAATGACTAGAACCTAGTCCTAGACCCTACATATCCCAGTAATGACCAGATTTATACCCACTGCACTCTCCCCAAATGTTCCAGCAATCTCAAGATTCCCACATGCTCCCAAATCCAGGTATACACTAAGTATAGTCTGAGATAAATCCAGGATATGTCTATAGTACCAAAACATAGCTCTAATGTGCTTCAGTAATACTCAAATACACATGCTATAATAATAGGTGCATAGTTTTGTACGTATCAGTGATATCCAAATATTCTCTTTAACAGACTTCAGTTCCCAACCACATTCCACTCCTGTCATATCCAATCACCCACATAATCCACCTCAATGATGCCCAAATGTGCACCAAACACTCTAGCAAATAGCCATACATCTCAGTACAGGCCAACATAAAGAAATGCCACAAGCAGCTTTCAGAAATAGCCAAGCACATTCCACCACATACCCAAGTGCCACCCAGAATATCTCAATAATTTGCAAACAGCCATGTATACTATAACATACTCCAATAATGTACTTTAATACCCACCCAAAGCTCCAAGTGTAACCTAGCAAATGCCCATCACACATCCAGCATGTGCCCTGACACCAACCCCCTCAACTTAAAACATAAAACCTTCACTAAGAACCAGCTGTGTGCTGGACATCAGGGGTCCAAGGATAAAACCATCATCCTTGTCCTCAAAGTCTTACATCCTATGGGGATAGAACAACCAATGACAGAGAAATCAAGACATCCCAAGCCATTTCAGGAGAAGGGTGTAAAAAGTACTGTCCCTGAAGGGATCAGACAGGGTCATAGGAGGCCTGTGGTGAGCAAGCTGCACGTACAAAGGAGCTTGGGATTCCAAAAGCAGAGGTAAGGAGAGAGAGCATTCCAGGCATAGGGAGCAATAAAAAAAATCGATTAAGAACCTAATGTATGCTCCATACTATGCTAGGTACAAGGAATTGGGGGAGGAGTAAACCTGTGATTTCTTCATTGTGGAAACTCCCTTCACCAAGAGAGAAAGCACTCCTCTGTAATGCAAAGTCCCAGAAAGTTGCCTCATGAACTGAGTGTCTAAGGCACTTGACTAGAGTCACACATCTAGTATGCTGGAAGCAGACCTTGAACCTGGGCCTTCCTGGCTCCAGACCACCCTATCTATATACTGTGTCTGGATACATCAATCCCAAAGGAAACAATCCCTACCTTCAAGTTCTAATATCCAATTAATATATCCTAGGACACTCCAATCAAATGCAATTATACACCCTTATTCTCTGGTAAAGCCCAATCCCAGACCAAATACGTATAAAATTAATTTGATTAATAGCAGGTCACATAGCCCACATATTACCCAAGCATTCCTGGAGGATACTCCAGTAACACACAATCAAATCTCAATATAATTCAATAAACTTCTATCATGCTGACTATGTGCCAGTAATGCCCAAAAATGTGCCTAGAACAGACCAGAAACGACATCCAAACCTCCCATTCAAACACCTGAGACACAATTATGTATTCTCTATATCCCTCTAGGTACAAACTCCAACAGCCTTCAGGATTAGCTTGCTATCCCAGGATATATAAATGTACAGAGACATCAAAATCCCCGTGATGCCCAAACAAATCTTCCTAAAATCATACCTTCCATAATACCCCAATAGACTTAATTTCTCCCATAATTGCAGGAAAATATCATTATACACCTTAATATATTCCAGTAATACTCTCCTACTCCAATAATATTTCCCACATATTAATTTATCTTCTAGGAGTACACACACATATACCCTTCACATCCCACAGCAGACTCCAGAATAATATACACTTGTACCCCAGCTCACTACTCCCACAAATATAGCATGCTGCTCTGCCCTGCCCTAATCTGACCATGCTGTGTGCTAGACTTACTTATTGGCACCAAGTTTAGAGAGGAGAGCAGCTAGCCTGGCCAGGAACTTTCAGGTCATAGCATGGGACCCAGTGATATTTAGTCTGGAGAAGAACTCAGGATAGATATACTAAGTGTTTTCAAGCCCATGAAGGGCTATTGTGTTGAGAAGAGATTCTGCTTGATTTGCTAGCCCCAGAGGGCAGACACAACAAGAAGAAATGGGTAGAGGTTGCAGAGTCATGGTGCGGGCTGGGCTGTCTCCATAGTGGGTACTTTCTCACTTCACATGGTTGTTGGATGACCACTTGTCCACTCTCTTCCAGAGGAAGCTGCTGACGAGGCATGCCAGCTCTCTAAAAAAATCTGTTGTAGTATACACCTGGACACAAACCTTCAGCCCAACTCAGTGCCCTTGCAAACACTGTGTCGCTATATGGCACACCTTCCCAGGGGGCTTCTCCAGCATGACAGACTTAACTTCCAACATTCCCTCTTTCTACACAGCATAGACCAGTCTAACATGAACCTGGATTATATCATGCTATCGACAATACGTTATATGCTGTTCATCTACAACACACACATGTGCTTTTACCCCAGCACAAGGCCCACTTCAGGATGACATAGCTATCTACTCGACCCATCACATGGCACATTCCAATATAACCTCTGCACTCTTGCCTCAGTATACCTCCCACAATCTGTCAAAATCTATGTTACATACGCATACCTTGTGACACTTGTGCTGCTCTCACTTAAAACACACTGCAACACAACACATGCACACACAATATACAATATGATTCTGTTCTGCACACACACACAATATACAATATGATTCTGTTCTGCACACACACACAATATACAATATGATTCTGTTCTGCACACACACACACACAATATACAATACGATTCTGTTCTGCACACACACACACACACACACACGTTCTTGCCTTCTCACATACCTCCCTATACAATATACTCCTGTCCTGCACACACACACACATACAATATACAATATGATTCTGTTCTGCACACACACACACAATATACAATATGATTCTGTTCTGCACACACACACAATATACAATATGATTCTGTTCTGCACACACACACACAATATACAATATGATTCTGTTCTGCACACACACACAATATACAATATGATTCTGTTCTGCACACACACACACAATATACAATATGATTCTGTTCTGCACACACACACACAATATACAATATGATTCTGTTCTGCACACACACACACACACAATATACAATACGATTCTGTTCTGCACACACACACACACACACGTTCTTGCCTTCTCACATACCTCCCTAGACAATATACTCCTGTCCTGCACACACGCACACACACACACACGTTCTTGCCTTCTCACGTACCTCCCTATACAATATACTCCTGTCCTGCACACACATACACACACAATATACAATATACTCCTGTCCTGCACACACGCACACACACATACAATATACAATATGATTCTGTTCTGCACACACACACACACACAATATACAATATGATTCTGTTCTGCACACACACACACAATATACAATATGATTCTGTTCTGCACACACACACAATATACAATACGATTCTGTTCTGCACACACACACACATACAATATACAATACGATTCTGTTCTGCACACACACACACATACAATATACAATATGATTCTGTTCGGCACACACACACACACAATATACAATATGATTCTGTTCTGCACACACACACACAATATACAATACGATTCTGTTCTGCACACACACACACACACACACACGTTCTTGCCTTCTCACATACCTCCCTATACAATATACTCCTGTCCTGCACACACACACACATACAATATACAATATGATTCTGTTCTGCACACACACACACACACACACACACACGTTCTTGCCTTCTCACATACCTCCCTATACAATATACTCCTGTCCTGCACACACGCACACACACAGACCCCGATAGGCTCACAGCATAGTCCAGCACAACACAGTCATACACAGGTGTGTGCACACCCACTCACATGGTACATCAGCACATGTACACAACGTGAGCCCTGCAATGGTCTGTTACAGTCGGCCCTCCACCTTCACAGCAGACACCGGAGACCAAGCACCTGTGTAGCTCAGTAGGAGCCTTGATGCTCCTTGAAAGTTTGAAAAAGAAGTGTGAGAGAGACAGGCGGGCATCCGAGGATTGCACTGATGGAAAAGTCTGAGGAAGAAGGAAGGAAGCCTTTGGGAGGGTGGAGACTGAAGAGAAGAGGTCATCAAGGCCACCTACAGTGGGTCTAGTCACCACGGTCCCTAGTCCCTGTTCCGGACATTGTTGCCCATACCCGCTAGGGAGGCAGTGTGCCACAGTAGAAATGCTCTGAGTTTGGAGTCAAGGAGTCAGGTTTGAATCTCAGCTCTATTCCTTCTCACTTATGTGACCTTGGGCAAATTATTTAAACTCTCTGGGCCTTAGTTCCTCATCTGTAAAATAAGGAAGCTGGATCAGATATCTTTCCCAGCTCTAACTCTATTACCCTGGGATTCCATATTTCCTCCAAGCACTCCCATATCCTTCCTCAACCCCTTGGTCCCTGGCACACTCAGGATCCCCATCCAATTTTCTGGATCATCCCCACACCATCTCTCTATAGCTGTCACAGTCTCCAGTAACAGTCATATATCTCCCTCCTATCCCTCCATCATGCCTCATGTCTGTCATACTCCCTACATCACACCTTCACCTTCTTATATTATATTCCCCACCTCATGCCCTCCAATACCTCTGTATCCCTTTTGTAACCCCATATCTCCCCTCACAAGCTCAGTCTCTCCTCTCATCCTCACATCCCTATATGTGCTTTCATTCATATCCACATCCATGCCCTCATATCTCTCTTATCCTTCCCTCAGGATCTCCCCACTCAGGGTAGAATCACCCTTATGGGGAATTCTGTGTGTCAATCATGTCATAGATATGGTCTCCACATTCCCTGTAGCTCCTTCCTCTGCCCCCTTACCACAACTGTATTCTCTTCCTCCTCTATATAACCTCCTCTCCCCATCTTTCTCACAAGGTTTGGAGCTCCCCTGATTCTCACATATCCTCCTCATATTCCCTAGATCCCTATATTTTCCTTACTCACCGTATCTACTCCTTACCTATATCTCCTCATTTCTCATATCATCATTCCCCAGTCTCTTTCCACCCTCCATACAATCTCTTCAATGTCCTTTCATTTCCCATATTTTCCTTTTATCTCCTGTATTCTCTAAACCCTTGAATTCCCTTAAACACCCCATAATGCCTTTACCCTTGCTATTATTAAAACTCCTGTCCTCATCTCCTTCTCTTATGCCGTATCCCTCATGTCTGTATATAGCCCTGCCTGGCTACTTTCTTATTTATCCTTCTCCGGTCGATTCTGTCTGTATCTCTCATCTGCCCTTCCCAGCACCCCATGTGGGCACATCTGGCATGCCTTCACATGGGCATGCTTCCAAAGACCCCTGCAGGATCAGTCAGCATTAGGGTCTGGCCTCCACATCTCCCACACAGAGAATGCAGCACCTCTTTCCTCCCTTGCCCCTCCGCCCCCTCCCCCCCACACTCATTCAGGATCCCTCCCACACTGGTATGCAGGGGCCTGTGTGATCCCTATGTGTGCTAGCTTCTCTGAGTGATGTCCCAAAAAGCAGGGGCATTATCTCCTGACAGAAACATTGCCAACAATGTGTGGACATGGACAAGGATAGAGCTGGGGAGGGAGTGGGGGAGGGGGAGAGAAGGTCCTGCACATGGACAGACAGACACATGCAGATTTACAAAAACGTGAATATGCAAGTACACAAATGCAATGACACTCCAACAGACCCTTATATCTACTCTTGTTCTGGCACCCAGAGACCAGAGACCCTAGCATGTATAAACATTTCTGTGTACAGATAGACAGACAGACAAAAGGACAGACAGACATTCAGACCTGGAAAATATACATAATATTTGGAGCACACACATAGGAGATGAGAAGAGGGCCATAGCTGCTTGAAGAGGCACGTGGAGACAGAAGGCAACCATGACAGAGACATGAGGAAATTGCCATAGAGACCCCAATGCTTGGGAACAAGCACACATATCTCATCTCTGGCCACTCCCCCTGCCCACACACTGTAACACACACTGTCTCCCTAGACATGCAGGATACTGCTCTGAGACATATACCATTGCAAAAGAATATATATGGCAAGAGACCTAGATGCATAGGACTCTTGGGGTCAGACAAAAATCCACCATTTTACACACACACACATACCTCTCTCTCTCTCTCTCTCTCTCTCTCTCTCTCTCTCTCTCTCTCTCTCTCTCTCTCTCTCCTGACACAGTCGCATAGTGACATGCAGTGAGGGAAAGGGGAGGGGAGGGAAAGAGGGGGCGGGGTGTGTGTATGATAGGGGGGCGGTGAATGACTGTGAATGGAGAGAGGGGGATGAATGGGGTGGAGGGGTTTGCTGACTCTGGGAGGGGTGAATGGGAAAATGGGGGAACAGAGGAATGGAAGATTGGAGGAGTGTGTGTATGGGGGTTCAATTGGAAGTAGAAAGAAAGAACTGAGGAGCTGAATGATGTAGAGAGGTGTCAGAAGATAACAGACAGGGGAGTTTGGGATGCTAGATCTGTGAGGATAGTGCATAGGGAATCTGGGGTACAGAGCTGGAAAGGTAGAGGAGACTATGGGAAAGGGTCTGGAATAAAGGTGACACGGGTTAAGAAGGCACTGGGCACTGGGGGGGGGTAGAGTCTGAAGAGTTTGGGGGAAGCAGGAAGAGGGCTCAGTAGTGAGTTATGGAGAGAGGTCCTGGCAGGGAATTGTAGAGATAGGGGAAAGGGACAAGGTCTAGAGAGATGGAAAGGCAAAAAGGACTGGGAAGAGAAAGGTAAAGAAGAGAGGTTCTGAAATGGGTCCCATTGAGACTAGAGAGATGGAGGAAGTGAGGATTAGGGGTTTGGAGATGGGGAGGCAAGGAGAAACCCAAGAGGGGCTGAATAGAGAGGGGCCTTTTGATGGAGGAAGCTAAGGAAAGGGATGGGGGTGGGGAAAGGGATAAGTGGACAGTGGTGTCCTGGAATTAGGGGGCACTAGGGAGATGGTTCTCAGGGGCCTGGAGAGTCGAAGAAGGGCATGGGATTGGAGAGATGGCGAGTAAAGGTAGGGGCCCAGTGTGAAAGATAGATAGAGTGTCCCTGAAGTTGGGGGGGGAGGGGTTTTGGGAGCAACCAGGGAGAGAGAAGATGGGTTGGAGAGGTGGAAAATTAGGAAGGGGCTGTGGGGTAAGGGTAGAATCCGGTAAAAGTGTTGAGGGAGGGAGATTCAATAAAGAGGGGATCCTGGGCAAGGGGAGGTAAGAGGGTTTTCGGCCCAGGGGGACTAGAAAAAGAGATCCTGGGAAAGGGATCCATCCAATGGGAGGAGGGGGAAAGGGGGTGTTTGGGGGCTCCATTACCTGTAGATATACCAGACGCTGCGCCGCCGGGGCCCCAGGGCCGGCCAGCTGGAGGACAGGGGGGGCGGCTGCGGCAGGGGGGCCCCCCCTTCACCGCTACTGCCACCGGCCGCAGACAAAGCCATCGCCCTGGCCCCGGCCCCGGTCCCGGCCGCCCCCGCGTCCCCCGTGTCCGGGCCCCCAGGCCCCACCTCATGCTGACCCGCGCCGGGGGAGGGAGGGGGCACGACCCCCCCGGGGGGGCAGGGAGGAAGCGGGGTAGGGAGAGGGAGGCTCACATGCTGGGGGGCGCGGGGGGGAGGGGGCTGGGTTCAATACCACGGACAGCGCCGGGTTCAGCACCAGGGACAGCGCCGCCGGTTTCAGCACCGCTGACAGAGCGGGAGGCAGGCGGGCAGGCGCCTGGCTTTAACCCCTTGGCATCCTGCGCTGGGCTGCGTAGGGGGGCTGGGAGTGAGGAGAGGGGGAGGGGAGACCTGGAGGGGAACGCAGGGGCCCCCTTGGCGGGAGAAGGGGGAGGGGCGAGAAGGGGGGGAGGAGGAGAAGAAGGGGGGAGGCACTTCCGGTCTGGTCCCCCCCTCCACTTCTCCTCCCTCCAGAGCCCTCCCGCGCAGGTGCAGACTGAGTGAGAGAGGAGAGAGGGACACACAACACAAAACAAACCACACTGCACAAGCAGGGCCGGAGAGAGTATGACCAGCCCACAGCAGTATCCTAGTGAAACCATCTATGGACACAACATGGTGAGGGCAGAATGAAAGAGGTGTGCGTGCTGAGCCACCGCAGGCTGGAGGATGAGGGGAGGAGAGCTCCAAGACAGGGTTTCTCCCTCAGGCTCTGTCTGTCTGTCTGTCTCTCCTCTCTCTCTCTCTCTCTCTCTCTCTCTCTCTCTCTCTCTCTCTCTCTTTCTTTCAACACACACACACACACACACACACACACACACACACACACGTGTGCACAAATGGAAAGAGACAGCCAGAGTGAAACATACAATGTAGACAGGGATGCAGAAAAGAGTTTGTCTTAGGGAGATGATTCTCAACAGCTGACACCACAGAAGCATGAGGATGGCAGAGAAACAGGCCCACAAGGCATGGTGGGAATGCAAGGAGAGAGGGGAGGGAGACAAGGACAGAGGGAGAGAGAAAGAAGGGGAAGTGGGGCCCAGGAAGGGGAACAGGAAATGAGAGGGGCAGATAGGAACGAGCTGGTGAAGGAAGAGGGAAACAGGCAAACCAAGAGAGTCTTACTAGGGGATGTGAATAGGTCCAGATGCCTCAGACATAAATACAGGTGTAGGGTGACACAGTCCTGTCCTCCATCTTCCTTTGCCCCTCTATCCACCCCCAAACCCTTTTCCACTGGCCAGAACACAAACACACAGGTTTGGGACACATTTAATGTAACAACACCATTAAAGCAGGACCTTCTTAAGTTGGATCTAAGACACTAAACTGAGCCTCCTTCTCCCCCTGCAGCCTTCTGTCCTGGGAACAGATGTAGCCAAAGCCTCCCAGAGACCCACACGCAAAGGCATGTAGCTACACAGAGTTAGATACAAAGACATACAAGAAGAAATTAGGCATGTAGTGAGACAGAAACTCCCAGAAGGCACATGTAGGCACATGCATACACACCCATTCCCTTCAACCACGCAGCCACTCACAGAGATACATATGGATATACAGATAGATTCAGGAACATGCCCATGGAGACACATAGGCATATATCAAGACACACATACACACCTGAAAAAACATGCACAAATCAACAAAGTCATAAGCAGAAACCCAAGGAGAAAACACATGTAGCAGGGTCACTCACACACCAAGACATAAGGACATGTGGAGATGCTCAGAGAAAAGTACCTGCCCAGACTCGGGGTCACACACACACAGAAACATACACTCAAAAATATATTATTATTAAAGGGACACAGCCACTGGGATGTAAGCATGTATACATAATACTGATCACCAAGACACATGTCCCCTATCTTAATCGTGTTTGCATGGTTTTGCACATAGTAGGTGCTTAGTAAATAGTCATGGAATGAATGGGTGAGCATACCCACTTGAAAATACATTTTCAGGGAAACATACTCATACTCATATATATTCCCAGAAATACACAGGTTCAAAAAAGTGTACTAGCCTTGGGAACAGGTCTATATGCACACACATTTACATACACATACACATACAGGTCTTTCCCCTTCCAGACCCTTCCTCTCCAAACCAAATTCAACCCTTTGCATCTACTAGTTTCAGAAGGTCAGTCAGCAACTGGAGAGAGTAAACAAACCAGCACATCCTATTACTAGCCCCCTCCTCTCCCTTTGCTCCCAATTATTTCTGGCCCAAGCTCCCAGGGCCAGGACATTTGTCCAACCCACCAGTCTGGGTATAAGCATTAGTGAGATAGGGCATGTACTCATTGATTTCCCTGACCCATGACTCTGAATTATAGACAGAGAGAGGGATGTATTTGTCTCCTGTAGATAATTCCTAACCTATTCAACAGAGTCAGGACTCCCTTCTGAGAGGATTCCTTTCAGAGAAGGAAATGGATCTGCATTCAAGGAGAGGCAGCTTGGGGGTGGGAGTACATAGTATGCTGGATACAACATTAGAGGCTCTAGACTGGAATCTGAACTCTTATTCTGTTTCTAACTCTGCCAGCTGTGTGATCTTGGGGAAGTCCCTTGCCTTCTCTGGGCTCAGCTTCCTCCTCTACAAAATAAGAAGGTAGGACAAGATGACCTCAAATGGACCTTTCAGTTAGAACAATCTTGGAATGGATTGGGAAAATGGAGTTCAAAGGCAACAGACAGTGGGTGAGGACAAAAGTAGGGGGATTGAGAGAACTCCTTACCTGGGGGCGTCAAAGCTGTCATAAGAGCCCACGGTGTAATGTCGGAAGAGCCTTTTGGCTTTGTCACTTCGACTTTCTGGATGGGGGAAGGGTTGGGGGGAACCTGAGTGATATCTCCAGGTCACTCTTCCTTCCCTTCTTCCACCCACAGCCTTCTCTCTCCCCTTGACAGACTTCCCATCAATAGTCCAATCCCCTCATCCCCAACCAAAGAAATGGAGGTTGTGTTACCTTGCTTTCCCTCTTGGGAGCGATTAGCCACCTCCTCTAGGCACTCTGAGGGGAACCAGCCAACTCGACCTTTGACCTGACCTTCCCAGAAGCCTCCTTCCCCGATGCTGAGCACTGGGCCAGAGAGCAAGACAGGGAAGCACATTCAGAATCCATTCACCACCTTCCTACCATCCAGTAGCTTTCTTCTATTGACTGTACAGATCTCTACAGCCCTTCCTCTAACCAGTAAGTCCTTAAGAATAAACTGAGACATGACCCTCTTCTTGTCAGCTGTATTGCAGAAGATTCATGGGCTGGTGAGGGGTGGATGACATGATCTCTGAAGTCCCTTCAGCTCTGACACTGCATGACTCTATGCAGTAACCCAGTGGGTCAGCCCAAGTTTCTGGCCTTGTCTGGTGCTCCAAAGAAGAGGACATACTCTTCTCTGAAGGTCAATGGTACCCTGCCCTCCACCAAGCATCCCCCATTTGTCTCAAAAACTTATTCATAATCAGTTGTTAGGGAATTTCTTTAATCTCTTTTTGGGCTTCTTCCTTCCTTTCCTCCTTCCCTCCTTCCCTCCTTCCTTCCTTCCTTCCTTCCTTCCTTCCTTCCTTCCTTCCTTCCTTCCTTCCTTCCTTCCTTCCTTCCTTCCTTCCTTCCTTCCTTCCTTCCTTCCTTCCTTCCTGTTTTTGGCTTATACTACCTCTGGGAAGAAAGGATCCTAGCTCTCTCTCCTCATCCCTTTATCTCACAGAATGATAAAATTTCAGCATTAAGAGTGACCTTAGAAGTCATCTTCACCATGTACAGGCACCTTCTCAAAATCCTCCAGGCTGGGAGAGACTTCAGAAGGTACTTCATCCAAACTATACCTAAAGCAACATCTCTAATGTCCCTGAGAAGTGGCCAGTCAGCCTTTGTGTGAAGTCTTCTATTGATAGGGATAAACCTACTTCCCAACAGCACCCGGCTCTACTTTTGGACAGCTCTGATCACCATGTCAATGGAAGCCAAATGGTTCTAGTTTGACCCTCTGGGGCCAAGATGTACATGTCTACTACCTCTTCCTCAAGACTGCCACCCCTCCTATATTTGAAGATAATAGCTTTACCCCTGCCTCCACCTTAATATCTTTTCTTGTGCAGGTGAAACATCCCCAACTGCTTCCTAAATACTTCTATAGCAAAGCTTTGAATGTCTGCTCTCCTCAACCCCCACACACACCTCTTCTCAACACTGCTGTTATTTATTTATTTTGGTCAAGGAGTTTGCCTGTATCCCCCAGCTTGGGCTTTAAGAAGGAAAGACAATCATAACTCCTCCTCTCCCATTAGCCTCCCCCACACACAACTGGATGCAATTCTTCACCACCAGGAACCCTTAGAGAGGGGTCCAGGGAAACAGAATTGAAGACAAAATGTTTTTTCATGCGCTCAAAATTATTGGCATGAAATTACAGAAAGTCATGTCGAATGAGAAATAAACTCCATATTGTTTCACTGGATTCTGAAGGTTCCCTTCTCCCTTTTCCCTCTCTCTGCCCACTCTCATAGAATCCTAGCATCTCACAGCTAGGAGGGACCTCAGAGCCTATCTGACTTCCTGCTGCATATAGGAGTTCTCCAAACTGGGAGGAAACTCAGAGGTCATGGATGGGTGAGAATCCCTTTTATCACATCACACGGTTGATATGCAATGACCTCAAAGACCATTCTGTGCAAGCTGCCCCCCAGGACAGTTGGGAAAGGCTTGGGAGGGCACGTTGGCCAAGTAGGACCTGTGCAGGAATTCCCACAATCACATTTCATTTCTCTTCCATGATCACCTTTCAAATACTCATCCTCTTTCATGTTTCTCTTTTCCAGGCTAAGCACCTCAAATTCCTCCAACCAGATTCACCAATTTTATTATCTTCTAGCCTACATCTCTCCATCTTTTCCATAAGAAAAGTACAGGAAACTTGATCAAATGCTTTGCTAAAAGAGAGGCAAATGATCTCTATAGCCCTAAAACATTCCACCAGGAAACACACATTTAGGAAGTGCCAACATTATCACTGTAAACATTCATTCAATGGATGTCCATTAAAGGCTATGCTAGTTACAGGGGACACCCATGTTTCCCTCAAACTGCTAATTTTCTCCTGGGGTGAGGGGTAGAGTGGATATGATAGAGCAAAGCAGAGATCCACACAGACACTTGGGGGAAACTGGGAGTGTTTTCACTTGGAGGGGACATGAAGGAAGGATTCAAGGTGGCACCCAAGCTGAATTTTGAGGGAAGAGAAGTCTGAAAGGTGGAGACTTCCAGGAGTCCTCCTCCTGTAGCATGACTGTAAAGCTCCTGCCTGTCTCACATCTCACTTCTCTGGATGAATGCTCATGTGTCAATGACCTTCTTCAAATATGACCCCTGGAATTAAGCCCAGAACTCAAGACAGGCTGACAGGGGAAGAGTACAGGGACACTGTGTCTCTCCATGCTGTCTAAGGTCACCTTAGGCTGTACACTTCAGTCTGTTGTCACACCAGACTCATTTGGAGTTGGTAGTCTGTGCAAAAGATCTTCAGGGTCTCTTGTGCACTTAGGCTGTTGCCTTTGGGTATCTAAGGGCAGAATGGGCCGTTTCTTCTTGTCCAGTTTCATCTTGATAAAGGCCGTCCAACATTTCAGCTAACACTTCAAGTCAATGGCACCATCTTATGTAGTAGCAACCTGGTCCTCACCTGCCTTTCCAACCTTACTAACCCTAACTCTTATGTGTTCACCCCACACTGTAAGACCAGAGAGTGAGCAGGAACTTCAGAGATGCTCAGTCATCTCCTCTCACATTTGCTGAATCTCAGGTTCAAAGTGAACATTCAGGGATTCGCTCAAGGCCACAGGTACCAGAATCAGGACATGAATCTGCTTTTCCACTCCCTGCTCGTCTCTCACACTTGTCTCACTGATTGTCAGTTTCAATCAGCCTTCTGCCTCCATTCCCATGCTCAGTTTTATTCCACACAGAATCCCTTCAGGAGTAATAACAGCATATACCTGCATGATTTCTATAGCTCTGCAAAGCTCACTTTCCTTATGACAACTCTTCTATGACTAGTTATGCTATGTTATGTAAATATCATTTTCCCCATTTTACAGATTAAGACACTGAGGTTCAGAGGGCTAAGATGGCTTATCTGGTGTCACACAACTAGTACAAATGTCAAAGATAGAATGTGAATCCAGGTTTCATGTGTCCAAGTTCAAGGCCCTTTAAGGCCTGCAGGTGTCCTAATTTTATAGGTGAGGAAACAGGCCCACAGAGGTTAATCAGCTTGCTATGAAGTAACATTTGGTGGATTGAACTTTTTTTGCTCTTTGTTGCCCGCAATGGCTTTCTGGGGAAGTTGAAAGCTAGGGAAGAGACACATTGTAACTGCAGGTGGTAGAGAAACAAGACAGCAAGGAAATACTGAAAATCGGAAACAAAATTCGAAAGTTCAGAAAAGGATCCAAGCTGCGACGAAAGAGGGAGCTTCGTGTACCAAGACCCAGTCCTCGTCTCATTCTTTGCATCCATCGATAACAATTTTAAGACACCCAAAGTCAGCTTATTTCAGTTCCCAGAGAAGCCCTCAGCCCTCTCTCCACCATGCCGTTTGCCCCTCTGACCCCTCTCCAGGAGGAAGAGGATAATAAACTGCTGACATGCCTCCAGTTACAAAAACACATCATGCTCATGATCCCATTTGATTCCCACAAGAACCTGGTGACATCGGTTGTATGGTATTATCATCCCTATTTTGCAGATGAAGAAGCAGGCTAAGCAGGTTCAGTAATTCCCTCATGGTCACATGGAAAACAGTGCACATGCCACATTCAGAGCTGCCTTCTCCTCCCCCTAGCTCTCAAGGCTCCAAACAAGTCATAGCCTCTTGGCGAAGTCTTCCTTGACCACCCCAGGTCACAGCGATCCCTCCCTTTGAACTCAACACTTACTGCACACTTCTCAAACAATGTCTTCCACCAGTCTCTCTACTGATTTGGCAGGGCAGCTGGGTGATGCTGTGGACACAGCATGGCCTAGAGTGAGGAAGACTTATTTTCCTGAGTTCAAATCTGGCCTCGGACACTTCCTGACTATGTGACTCTGGGCAAGTCATTTCTTCCTATTTGCCTCAGTTCCTCATCTATAAAATGAGATGGAGAAGGAAATGACAAAGCACTCCAGTGTCTTTGCCAAGAAAACCCCAGATGGGTTCATGGAGAGTCAGACACAAAAATCACAGAAAAAGGACTGAAGAACAATTAGATTGACTATTGGCCACCATTTTCCTCTCAAATCTGACTCATGTATGACAATAGTAAAGTCTATAATTGGTGTTGTTTTTTTAATGTCTAATTCTTCAGTGATGAAAAGAACTGTGATAGAATCTACATCCTGCTTCCACCAATAGAACTCACCACTTGTAAATACCATTGTGTCAGTTTCCACAGAGGATGGAGAAGCCCCTCTAATTATCATACTCAATATCTCAAGGATTGGGAATTGGGATGAAGGAGTAAGTGCCCTCCTTCAGCCAAGGCATCTCTTACCCCATCTCTTTCTGTGCAGTCCCTGTACCTGTCTTCCCACAAATCTTCTGTGGAGGGGCCACCCAAAATGCAAGAGGCATTCCTTGCTTTACTGAATTATAATCTCTAACTCTTCTGGCATTGCTGAAGTCATCGATGTGGGTCTTTTTTTGCCACTGACAAAGATCCCAAGCTTTCCATGTCTTAGGAGATGATCTCATGAGTTGTTCTGACCAGTCTTCTGGTAATGGGACTCTCTGAGCTGCTCCTCAGATGATGGATGGGCAGCTATGTTGTCCCCGGATCTGTCTTCCTTAAGACTTTCCCCTGAGGAGCCACCAGAGTTTGTGCTTCCCTGGTTTCCCTTTTCGATGCCCTATGCAGTTTGCCCCTAGTTCTTACCAGAGAGAATTTACTTGAAGGAATGCCTCTGCTCAGACTAATTCCCTCCCAGAGTTCCCTCTTGCCCACAGAGAAAAGTTCAAATTCCTTAGCTTAGCATTCAGGACTCTCCACAAGTCTACCTTCCCAACCCTGTCTTGTCCACATGCCCACCATATGCTCTACCCTCCAGCCATAGTTGGTCAATTACCATTCCTCAGACACACTGAGCACTTCTCCAGGATCCAGTTTACCCTATCCCCTAAACTCCAATGTCTCTCTTTCCCTCCCCTCCACCTGCTGAATCTCTATCTCTCCCCTCCTCCAAGGGGCCACTTAACACTTTGTTGGCACTTCTCTGGTACTCTTGTCTATATCAGTCTGCATCTTTTCTGTCTACATACACATCATGTCTCCCATCATGCTGTGGCCAAGTCCTGAAGTGTAGAGACAAGACCACATCTCTTGTAACCTATCTGTCTATCCCAGAGTTTGCCAAATTGAATTGGATTGCATTATGGCAGAATGGAGTAGAAAGAGGGCTGAATTTGGAGTAGGGAAGCCCCAGTAATGATGGCCCTTCTTTGTTTTCTCCTCATCTATAAGATGGGGGGAGATTTTTGCACTCCCTACTCCACACAGTTGATTATAGGAAAAGTTTGCTATAGTTGTTTTTGTTATTTGTTTCAACCTATGTATTCCCTTTGTATACATCCTGCACCTCTCTCGTCATTGATGAGCGTGCTGATGTCCCTGTGCAGAATGGTAGCTTCTTGAGGGCAGGTTTTGCCTCACTTTGGTCTGCCAATGGACTTCATCAGTGCTTCTGGATAGACTGGCTGATGATTTCATCCATGTGGGTACTCACTCTGCTGATACATGTACAGTTCGTGATTCCTCAATGAACTTTCAGAGTGGCTGGAAAATGCAGCCCCCTGTAGCCAACCTGGTCACAAATTTCTCTGGATCTTGGATGACAGATGTCCAGTTTGTCCCTGGATTCAGGTTTTGTAGCCTCTCAAGCTAGCTCAACCCTGCCAGAACTTGTCTGGCCTTGGTCATTGAGCACCAGCTGCCTTGGCATGGTGGTAATATATCACAGACCCTTCTGTTCTCTTCAGAAAAGCCACACCTCTCTGAAGGCACCATTGGGCTAGCTCAGTCAGGCACCCCCATACCACGGATACACCAAAGCTACCTGACTTTAGCCAAATTGCTCCTTTCTCATCTGCCCCCTGGGCAAAACTCCCTACTTAGTTATAGTCCTGTTTCCATCTGCTTTGGTAGAGGGGAGGGATCCTGATGCTGATGAAATCAGAAATTTTTTAGCATATTATATTTTATTTTTGTATTTTTCCATATATGTCCTGCTTACCCAACTACATTATAAGCTCCTTAAGGGTAGGAACATGTCTTATTCATTTGTACCCTTCAGGGCCTTACACATAGCAGGCACTCCAGAAACACTAGTAAATTGATTCCACCCCGACACATGCCCATCAAGCCCATCCCACCACCCCAAACCCAGGTACCTTTGATCTTCTCTCCCTTGCTCAAGGAGATCTCCCCCTCGCCCTGGGCCTGGTATGGCTTCACGGCCATGAAGGAGCGTCCTGGTACTGCTGTGTAGAGCTTCCGTCGCCGTCCCCGGCTTCCCAGGGAGCCCCCAGGGCCCCCGGATCCCCCTGTGCCCCCAGCTGGCCCCTCTCTGGGTGTCCCACTGGAGCTGGGATATATATATAAGGAGTGTTGAGGGAAAGGGGATGTCCAGAGGAGCACCATGGGGTAGAGGAGGGGGGGAGGGGAGAAGGGGGATGGGGCTTGGTGCATACTGAGTGGAAAGGCCTTTGGTAGGAACTAAATGGAAAGGGAGCCAGAAAGTCAGGGAGGGGTGACTGGGAGCTTTCTATCTCTCTCCATATCTACCTCTACCCCAAGGCAGTCTTACTGTGGAAGTCTCTTCATCCAACAACCTCTCCCTTTTAAATCTGTTTTTCACAGAATATCAGAGTCATTTCCTCTCACTCTTACATTCTGCCCATATCCCTACACTGTTCAGAAAATATCCATAGCACCCTATGACCCCCAGAAACAAGTATGGATTCCTTCCCTTGGTATTTGAAGTCTTCTACAGAATGACCTGACCCTCCTTATTTAAACTGCAGAACATCAGAGCCAAAAGGACTTGAGATACCAGCCTGGTCCTGTCCAAATTATGGCCATGCCAGCTAACATGTCTTCCAAGGTATCCTGATCTCTGGAGATGGAGAACATCCCACTGTTGGTCAATTCTATCACTAGGAGAAGCTGGTTTTTTACTTTAAACTAATCGACCTCTCTGAAGCTCATTGTTCTTGCTCCCAACTCTATCCTCTGATGAAGCAAAGCAGGATTTAGTCCCTTCCTGCTGACAGTCCTTCAGACAGTGGGGCCCACTTAGCGTGCATCCCGAAGTCTTTCCTACTTCTGACTACACTCCCCAGTTCCTTCAGTCAATCCTGGTTCAGTTCCTTCTTTCCCTCACACCCACCAAAGCCACCCTCCTCTAGACAGGTTCCAGGTCATTAAGTGTCTTCCTGAAATGTGACCTCTAGAAGTGAACAGAATCCTCTGTGTCACATGCTCCAGCTACTGCCTGCCTAGGGCAGGAAGCTTCATTCACATCACCCTCTCAGAGAACTCTCTCTGATCTTATGTCCTGAAATCAAACATGCTTTTGGGGTTCATACCGAGCTTGTAGCCCACTCAGACCCCCAAGCACTTCTTCTTCTGAGATATAGTCTTGCCACACATCCCCATCCTGTACTTGTGCTGTTGGCTTTTTGAGTCCCATGAGGATCGCTTTACACTTATTCCTATTCAGTTCTATCTTAAAGTCACCAACCAATTCGCCTATGATTCTAGCCTGATTCTAACTCATTTAGCCTATTAGCACTTTTTCCCAACTCTTAGATAGCTTTACGTTTGATAAGCATGCAGTCTAAATGTTGATGGGGCCCAAGAGAAGAGACCTATGGCACTGTCCTAGTGACCTCTCTTTAAGTTAACGTTGATCCTTGTAAGTTTCACATCACCTTTCCTTGCCTGGAAGGGCCTTGAGAGCAGGAACTATATTTTATCTCTATACCTTTCCTAGTGCTGGGCATACTATTCTACACATAGTAGATATTTTAATGAATACTTATAAAAGAAATGGATGCATTGAAGCGGTCCTGGAAACAATTTGGGCTCTGGGGAATTTGATATGATCATGACTTCTTGGATGGGTGGGAAATTAAGGAATGGAATAGGAGTGATTTAGGGTGTAGATGTGGAAGGTTAGGGATATCAGTCTCTATAGGGAAGGAAGGTATAGACTGGGGAACAGGGATGGGACAGTTGAGGGTTTTTCTGACAATCTATGAAAAACAAAGGTGTTGGAAGTGAGAAAGGAGGGATAAGGGATATTTGGAAGTCCATGAGGAAGAAGTAATTGGGGAAATCTATGGAGAATCATTTATGGAGAGCTGGGGATTCCCAGGTCATCTGTGGGTTGGGAGGTAGGACTGATGGGAGAGTTAGAGGTTCATCTGGTCATGCATGGGAAGGAAGGATGGGGGTACTGGGGACAGGCATGGGTAAAGGGGATAGAGAGGAAGTAGGAAGGAAGAGGGGTTTACAGGGAAGGTGGGGGCTTTCCTGGCTGTCCATAGGAAAGGGGAGTATTGAGAGCAGGGTAAGGAGGACAAGGGTATTGAGAGTAGGTGGAGGGATGAAGATTAGGAATTTTATGGGGAAAGGGGATGTTGGAAGTGGGAGAAGAGTATTGGGAGGGGTAGAGATTTCTCTGGATGTTCATGGGGAAAAGGAGTTGGAATGTGGGAAGAGCGATGGTGCATTCCTGGCTGTCTGTGAGGGATTGGGGTCTTCCTTGGCCATTTATGAGGAAAGAGGTCTTGGGAATAGGAAAGAGGGATTTTGGGGAGATCAGTAGTTCCCCCTACCTGGGCCGTCCCCGGGGTTGCCTCCTTGCCTCCTCTGGGTGCCTCCCTCGGGAAGGGGAGCGGGCACGGGCACCCCGAGGGCTGCTGGCACTACGCAGAGTGCCGCTGCTGAGTTTCGTGCCTGGGGTGGAGGGGGTTGTCGGAGCTGGGGCTGCTGGGGCAGGACCAGGGCCAGGGGGCCCAGAGGGTGAAAACACCATCCAATCAGGCAGTGCCATGCTGGTGTCGCTGTTAGCTCGGAGCAGCATCGGGGGCACAGTCAACCCTGTGCCTGGTGGACCCCCCCTCCGACGGGCTGCATACTTGGGGGACTCCTGGAAGGGGACTAGTAGGGTGGGTTAGAGTGGAGATGAGGGAGAGAGATTTGGGGAAGGATGGGGGTCAGTGGAAATGGTGGAGAGAAGGAGGAGAGATGAGAAAAGGGAAAATGAGAGAGGGGAGAGAAAAAGGGAAAGAGAGAGATGAGATGGGAGGAAGGAAGGTGGAGGAGAAATGAAATTGGGAAAGGGGGAGATGAAGAAAAAGGGAGGTCATGGAGAGGAGATGGAGGGAAAAGGGAGAGGAGAGGAGAATGGGAAGATGCATGAGAAAGAAGCAATAGGGAGAGAAATGAGATTGGGAAGATAAAGGGAAGAGAGGAGAAATGGAGTATGAGGATAGAAGGAAATGGAGATGAAAGGGGAGATAAGAAAGGGGGGCATAGGTAGGTGAAAAGGATGAGGGTGAAAGCAGAGAGGAGGGAGGGAAGTGGGGAAAGAAGAGTAGTGAGGGAAAAGGGGAGATGTGAGTGGAGACAGAAAGATGAGATTGAGAGAGTGATGAGGGGAAAGATGGATGAGAGAGGTGGAGAGAGATGAGGAAAGAGGAAGACATGAGAGGAAGGAGAACAAATTAAACATGGAGAAGTAGGGGGAAAAATGAGGGAGAGAAAGGGGGATTTGGGGTGGTAAGGGAAGAGAGCATTGGAAAGAAATTAGAGAAGATATGTAGAGGGAAGGGAAGGGAAGATGTAAAGTAGTGAAGAGATAAGAGAGGGAAGAGATGAAATGAGAATAAGGAAAATAGGGAGAAAGAAAGAGAGATGGTGAGAGTAGAAAGATGGAGATGTGGAAATTGACAAAGGACAATGGAGGTAGAGATGTGGGAGATGGAGGCAAATATGTGGGGGTATGGAGGCAGAGATGTAGAGGTTGGGAGTAGAGATATGGGGGGAAGGGAAAACGGGGAGATGAGCTTAGGTAGGGGCAATCAGAGCCCCACACACTCCCCAGAGCTCTCTCTCAACCCTGCAGCCTTTGCTCAGCCCCCCCCCCACCAAGATCAGGCACCATCATATTCCACACATACTCCTCTCTCGTCTGCCATGTCTCCCTCAACCCTCCCTTCCAATCTCCAGCTCCCACCTCACTCACCCACATCCTGGTCTCGGTGGTTTCGGATCAACTCCCCCAGCTCAAAGTTGCCAGCTATTACAGCCACCTGGCCCAGATGGGGGCAGAGAAGAGAGGAGGTGACCCCAGGGGCCAGGTAAGAACAGTCATGGTAGCGAACCTAGCTCTAGCCTGCTCCCCCAAAGCTTGCTAATTAGTCATGTTCCCCTAACACCATCCTCCCCACTCTCTCCATATCCCTTCCACATCACATCCATTTTCCGGTTATTCCTTGCCCTAAATGCCTCCTCCTGCCATTACCCCTCTCTCCTATTACTCCTCTTCTACTTCCCTGGCATCCTTCCCCCTGCTGCCCTTCCCTCCATCACCTGGATTTTCTACGGCACCTCCTTTCCCATGATGTCTCTGCCTCTCCTTCCTCTTCCTCTTCACTCGCCCTTCTTTCCTTTCCACTTGCTCTCTCTACTCTGTCCATTCTTCAGTTGGCCCTCTCCACCACTGCCCTGCATACCCACTCCTCTTGCCCTCCCTCCTTGCTTGTCCCCTCCATCACTTCTCTCCTCAACAAGCCCTCTCCATGTCTTCCCTCCCTCCTCTAGTTCTCTTTTTCCTAACTCCTGTCTTTCCCTTGTCCCCCATTCTACTTTTCCTCCGCTTTGTCCTGTTGCAACTGCCATCTGCAATCCGGAGGCACAGGCCTTGCCATTCCTTCAAGATGATGCTCTATCTCCTGACTCCAGGCATTGTCTCTGGCTGTGCCCCATGCCTGGTCTTCTCTCCCTCCTCATCTCTGCCTCCTGACCTTTGACTCTCAATTAAAAGCCCCCCTTCTGAGGTGGGAGAAGTCCCACCGTCCCCTGTGACGCTGTTTTCTCTCTGTGCATTATCTCCAGTTTGTCTTGCGTATGTCTTGTTTGTACAGCGTTGTCTCTGTTTTGCTTCTGCCATTAGATTATGAACTTGACGGAGTTTGCCTTTCTCTGTCTCCTCCACACTAGCACAGTGCCTGGCACACAGTAGGCGCTTACCAAATGCTTCTTGACTCGCTGACCAGGTCCCTATTACCCTTCCTCCTCATCTTCTCCTATCACCCTCTTCTAGCTTTCTTCTCCCTCGTTTCCACTTCCTATTCCCCCACCCTCCCCACCATCCCTCTCTCTTCTCCTTTCCCATCTTCTATCCTTCTTTTCCTAAGTCCTTCTCTTCCACCTGACGTCACTCATAGCCCTCTCCTATTTCTTGCCATTTCCGCTCTCCTGTTACTTGCATGCCTTCTGTTTTACTTTATCTACCTTCCCCGCTCCCTCCCTCCCTTCTTCTCTTCCTCCCTCCCTTCCTCCCTTTCTCTCTTCCTTCCTCTCCCCACTCTAAGCTCTCCAGGGCCTCCTTACCTGGAAAGGGGTCTGTCCATTGTTGTTCTTTACCTCCTTGTTGGCCCCCCGATACAGGAGAATTCGGGCACACGTCTCCTGCAGGCAGGGTTGGGGGAGAGGTTCAGGGTTAGGGCAGACCAGGGTAGGGGAACAGACCCCAGGCAGATCTGGGGCATCCCAAAGGGAGTGGCATGGTATGAAGGATGGAAGAGGGGGTGGACATGAGAACATCAGAATTGCCACACGGGGCCAGGGCAGGGGGCTGGGGCTGTACTAGGTGGCTCCTGGTCCAGGATTGAACTTCTCCTGTTGGGAGCCCTTCTGGGGGCAGCCCCCTGACCCCCAGCACCCGCCTGCTGGTCCTTCTTTATTCCCCGAACTTTCTCCCACCCAGAATGACCTCACAGATCACTCACACCTCTTCAATCTCTTTTCTGGGTCTAGCTTCTCAGCATGTTTCATTCTTTCATGTAACAAACACTTATTAAGACTCAATTATGCCAATGCTAAGACCCAGGGAAGGTGAAAAAAATAAAACAAAAGCTCATTCAGACCCTAGACTTGCCCTCAAGGAGCCGCAAGTCTAATGGGGAGGATGGGGTCAGGACCTGGCAGTGACCTTGCATGGTGCCTGGTACCTAGTTAGCACTTAATAAACGCTTGTTGCCCGACTGACAGCCACTCACTAGGAGAGGGGCTCTACTGTAAACTTGAGCTTCTCAGCATTTAACTGGGCCACAAGGTCCTCAGACAATGGTGCTATACTGATGTTCAATGTCTCTCGAGGTTGGATACAGTCCATGAAAGTCCTGCTCAGAGGCCTCACCATATCCAAGGGCCACTCTGGGCTAATCAGATGCTCTGCTAGCAGGGGGGCCAGCCTTCTGTACAGGCTCAGCAATAGACCAGGGCCCAGCCTAGGTAAAGGCAGAAGGCTTTTCATGGGCTCCGCTGCACAAGGAGGGATTTTTCAGCTACAACAACTAGTGAAGGCCCTTAACTAAGAACAGGAGAGTCCCAAAGTCAGTATAGAAAGAGCTGATGACAAGATAACACAGTCAAATCCAAAGCAAATCCCAGCCTCTCTAGACCAGAGATGGTTTCCATAAGTGACTAGGTCACATTTGTGGAAATGAGTGTCCTGCTTTGAGCTGAGCCATCCTCAACACCAGCACTGGCCCCAGGTGAAGCCTTTTGAACCTGAAAGAGCCTGAGCTCCATGCCACGTTGAAGCAGCGTGTGAGAACTTGCATACATCTAGAGAATACTTGGATTTGAAAGACCCATAGGGTCATCCAGGTACTGATGCAGAGTTCACCATTTACTCACCCCACTACATGGCTTAATGAGTGGCAGTGGCCACTTGGTGGCCAAGCTTTTGAGGATGCAAAAAGTGATGTAGTACCAATATAAATATGGATTTATAATAGGAATTATCAGGTGCTAAAAGACCACTTCTGTATGGGGTCACAGGGCTGGCTTCCCAGATGAGGCAGCATCCAGATCTAAATGCCTTGAAGGATGATAATAATAACAGCTCACATAGATAGGGTGCCCCCAAAGTCTTGGTGCAACCACAATCTTTAATGGCTTAGGACTTCAATGAGACTTCACAGATGTGCTGAATAAAACACTTCCAGGTATACAAAGCTCTCTCCCTGGTTTCACTTGATTCTCAGAGGGGTGTCCCATAAGCATGCCTGGATGGAGAAGCAGGGCAGCAGCCCTCCGTGAAATACCTGAGAGGTCTGCCTTGGTCAGTCTCAGGGCAGTAGGAAGACAAGGGAGGTTTTTGAATGGTCGCCAGATTCCTCCTCCTTTAAGGGAGTTTAGGAGTGCTGTGAAGCATGGAAAAAGGGGCATAAAGATAGAGGTGGATGGATCTGTCAGGGACCTTTGGTAACAGAGGGCAGGAAGGTCAAGGAAGGTACAGGAATGGCTGGTAGGAGAGAGACTTATGCCATAGTGTGGCATGAGACCAAGTCAGAGAGAATTTGACTTCGGAGACATGGCTAGCCCCATCGTTCAAGGCAGCTCCCCACCATTGAATTTCTTCAAGATCAGGCTATGGTCACTGGTCAGAAACACTATTCAGGGAAAGACTACAGACTAACATGAATGCTGAAAGGC
Organism: Bettongia penicillata ogilbyi; assembly: GCA_023548195.1. NCBI lineage: Eukaryota > Metazoa > Chordata > Mammalia > Diprotodontia > Potoroidae > Bettongia > Bettongia penicillata. Next base: position 4,880,195 of record JAJHZJ010000591.1, on the reverse strand, counting down.
AGCTAGGCATAGTGCACAGAGCACTGGGCCTGGAGTCAGGAAGACTCCACTCCTTGAGTCCAAATCGAGTCTCAGACACGTGCTAGCTGTGTGACCCTGGGCAAGTCCCTTCATCCTGTTTGCCTCAGTTTCCTCTTCTGTAAAATGAGTTGGAGAAGAAAATGGCAAACCACTCTAGTATCTGCCAAAAAAAAAAACCCAAATAGGGGTCACAAAGAGAGAAGTAAGATTGGACAGGAAGATGAATGCAGAAATCTTGAGGGCTTGGAGATTTTGACTTTGTTTCCCAGTTCTTTGAAGGATCCCTGGAGCAGAGGGGCCCCTTCCCCTTTCTGTTATCACCCCTTGTCTGGAGCCAGGGGTGCACCACCGCATGCCTCAGTTCCCTCCTCTATAGAAAGGAATAGGCTTTGAACAATCTTGCAGCATGAGAGAGGTGCCCAAGAAGGCAGAAGTGGTAGGAATGTGGAGACGTCATAGGGAGGAGATATGGGGCTCCTCCACTTCTCCCATTTGTAAAATGAAAGACTTGGACCGGGTGTTCTCTGATGACTCTTGCAGCTCTAAATTCTCTGACTCTAAGATTGGAGGCTGGTGATTATCTGGATGTTCACAAAGGTGAAGAGGTAGATTCTTTCAACTCTAGGCTTACAAGCTCCATAGCCAGTGCCTGGCAAAATTTTCAAAGATCAAATGATAGAAACCCTGAGAGAAGGATGAGGTTGGCACCCATGGGATGGTGAAGAGTGGGGAAAGCCAGACCAGGATTTCTGCAAAGATGCAAATACTGGCAGGTCAGGAGAATGCTGTCAGCAGAGGAGACTCAGGAAACAGCAAGGTATAGGGCAGAATCTGGTCCGATGTCTTGGGGGGTCAAGACAGAAAGATGTGGGCTCAGGGAATTGGGAATCAGACCCTGTTTGGTGATTAGCTGACCAGTATCAAGCTGGAGAGACTCAACCAGCACAATCCCCCAAGCATCTCTCCTTGGCCTCATTTTTGTCAATACCTTTATCAAGTTTGCAGATGAAAGCATAGGTAGGAGTAGTAGATTTGCTGCCAATGTAACACCAGGTAAGATCATTGATACAGAGAAGGACAGACCTTTAGAATAGTAAGGGGCTTCAGCAGCCATCCTCCCCCGTCCTACAGACACACACACACACACACACACACACACACACACACACAGACAAGTGGCCAGTCCAGCCTCTGCTTGGTCTCCAGCTCCAGTGAGGGGAGCTTACTACCCGCAGGAGCCATTCCACCTTTGGACAGCTCCAGTTGCTAGGAAATTTTTCTCGACTTCAAGACTAAGTTTGCAATTGCTGCTCGTTGCATCTCTCGGGTCAACTTTAACAAGTGCAATCATCCTTCAACATGACAGCACTTCAAATACGGGAAGACAGCTTCCTTGTTCACCCTGAATCTCCACTTGTCCAAGAGAAACATTCCCTATTCCCTTGACAGATTCCCCACATGGCATGATGTCAGGACCTTTCTTGCTGCCCTCTGGACACTCTCAACCAATCAATATCCTTCCTATGCCCTGGCCTCAAGGACTGAGCCCAATGCTCCAAAGGTGAATCTGATGAGGACAGTGGGATGGTTGCCTCACTGCTCCTGGAAGCTACATCCCTGTTCATGCAACCTCAGATCACATGAGCTCTGGAGACTGCCACATGGCACTAGGAGACCCAGTGGATAGAATCAAGCTGGCCTTGGAGTCAAGAAGTTCAACTGCACCTCAGATACCCACTAGCTGTGTGACCTTGGGCAAGTCATTTAACCTCTGCCTGCCTCAGTTTTCTCATTTATTAAATGAGGATAATGATACCAACTAGGTGGCCCAATGCACAGAGCACTAGACCTAAAGTCAGGAAGACTCATCTTCATGAGTTCAAATCTGGCCTCAGATACTTAGTAGCTGCATGACCCTGAGCAGGTCATTTCACCCCATTTGCCTCAGTTTTTGCACCTGTAAAGTGAGCTGGAGAAGGAAATGGTAAACCACTCCAGTATCTTTGCCAAGAAAATCTCAAATGGGGTCACAAAGAGTGGAACACGACTGAGAAAATAGCACCTGCTTTGTGGGGTTCTTGTGAGGATCCAATGAGACATTTGTAAAGTTCTTAGCATAATGCCCAGCATGTAGTAGGTGCTTAATTAATGCATATTCCCTATATCCTCCCTCCCTATCCTGATAAGTATTGAACAAGAAGGTCATGTAAAACCTCTGGTGATTTTCAGACAAAAGACGTGTGAAACTGATGTTTCTCATCTAAGGGTAAGGCTTTACATTTATCTCTACTGAATTTCATCTTATGAGATGCAGTCCAATGCTCTTTCCCCATCAATAGTTTTCTGGGTCTTGACTTAGTCACCCAATGTGTTAACTCTGAGTCATACACAAACATGCCCAAGAGATAAGAGTGCACAAGTCCTTGTCCTGATCCCTGTGGATCTCCACTGGACACGTCCCACCCAGTTGACGTTAAACCATTGATGATTACTTTTTGGGTGTGACTATGAAGCCAGTTTCAAGGTCATCTTCCTAGTCTACATCTCTCCATCTTTTCCAACAAGAACAGCCCAAGATATTTTCTCAAATGCCATGTTCAAATCTAGGTAAACTATAATATCTGGCATTCCTCTGTGGGTTTAGAAACACTGTCATAAAAAGAAATGAGGTTCATGTGGATGAAGCTAGAACGGCTCTTGGAATGACCCCACTTCCTCCTGACTGCTGAGCTTTCCGGGGGGCCAAGAGTTCACCTCCCTGGGCTGCTTCCCTTCCAGAACATTCTCTGTTCCTGGCTAGGTCTCCTGCTCTCCCAAGACACATCTTCCTGTTCTTTCAATACCGAAGGATGGAATTCTTCTGGATTCTCTCATACTTTCATTTTAAATCTTAGAATGTAGAACCAAAATGACATCAAGAGGGCAGAACAAGGAAGGAGCTTCATAAAATGACATCGAAGGTCTCCACTGGGGGTCAAATATAAATAAAGGATGAAGGGGGGCCTTTGTAGACCCACCTACTATTTGCCAGGCACTGTACTGAGAACTTTAGAAATAGCATCTCATTTGACTCTCATGACAACCCTCAGAGCTAGGTGCTGTTATTTTATAGATGAAGAAACTGAGGCAGTCTGCTATTGTTAATGACTTTTCCAGGGTCACAAAGCTAATAAGTATTTGAGGCATTATTTCAATTCAGATTCTCCTGACCACTAAGTCAACAGCTTTTGGCTATACAAAAATTCATGTGAAGAAGACATGAGGATCTGAATAGACCACAAGCTCAATCTGCAACAAGACTGGAATATAACAGCTAAGTAAAGTGACCTTGATCTTAGGCAACAAGAAGAGGAACATAATGTTTGGAATAAGGTGGGGCTGGCAACGAGCCTGCTGTCCCCTTCTCTGATCAGAACCTCACATTCAAGGAAGGACCTTGATAAACCAGAGGGAACTCACTGGGGACAAAGGCCAGGATGAGGATGAGATGGGACACTGAGCCCTCACAGGGTACTTCAAAGGAACTGGGGGAGATAAGAAGAGTAGGAGGATGAGGAGACACATATACTTCATAATTTGTGAAGAGTTACCAGAGGAAAGAGGGAGGGATAGGATGGTTTTGCCTCACTCCAGAGGACACACCTAGGAGCAATGAAGACAAGTCACAGAAGGGTAGATGATATAAAGAAAAACTGCTTCTCCAAAGTAGAAGAGGTGATGAGCTTCCCATTGCTGGAGGTGTTCAAGGGGAGGCAGATAATCTTTTCTCAGGGTGGCCTAGATACCTGCTGAGATTCCTGGTACCTCATCAATTCTAGGATTCTGGGACACTGCAAGTGTCTGCTCTTGTGGGAGTACGCCTCTAACTAGGGAAGGCAGGAGCTGGGCTCATCTTGTACATAGCCCAACCGCTGCCCCAGCAGGCAGGTCTCCCTGGGGACAGCAGATTCCCTGGGGACGATTTGATGGGCGAGAAGAGTTAAGGCAGCAGAGAGGGACCCCTGGCACCCTCAGAGGCTTGCCACTCCGGACGGCTCAGTAAATATCAGCGAGATCCCAGAGAGTGCCAGGACCCAAGAAGCCTGGATCATCTGCCGGACCAGGGATCCTGCTGTGGGACATCTGGGAAGTCCCTGCCCCAACTGAACCTCAGTTTCCTCAGATGTAAACCAAAGAAAGAACTCAAAGAGCCCATTTCAAGGGCTTTTATATTCTGTGCTTGAAGGGTTCTTCCAGCTCTGACTCCTGCTTCTGCGAGTTGTTAACATTCCCCCAACACCTACAGCCTTTTATTGAGCACAGCCTGCATTTCCTCACTCTCTTATAAACTTGTGGACAAGGACTGAAGCAGACGTCTGCCATCCCCCCAGAGTACACAACAGAGGACTGCACACACATGTTTCTTGGCTGTGGGTGGAGAGTGGATCATTGCAGGTGGAACAGGGGAAGACCCAGAAAGAGGTGAAAGGCAGTGGGTTGTGTGGGGTGGTCAAGAGGAGCAGGAGATGGAGAGGTCCCTGTAAAGACTGACCTTGTTGTAGAGAGCACAGATGTGCAAGGCTGTGTTTCCAGATGCATTCTGGGCACCTGGCTCGGCCCCATAAAACAGCAGGTGTTCCAGATGCTGGGAGTTACCCCTCTGGCAGGCCTGAACAGGGCATCGGGGAAAGGGAGCAGAAGTGAGGAAAGTCCTTTCAGAAACTCCCTTCCAGCCCATAGACCTTACTGTCCTCAGGGACCCAGGTATCCATTCCCTGTTAACTCCATTTCTGGGGTCTCCAGAGCCCCGGACAACTACAAATGCCCCACCAGTATCAGGCACACTGGCATCCACCCTGTCCTGGTCCCTGGCCCAGCTATCCACAGGTATCCTCCATCTTCTCCCACCTTCAGATACCCAACTTCATACTGTCTGTGGTCCTACTCATCTGCCCCATCCCTCTGGCTTCCTCCCCAGTCTCTGCCCCCAAAGAGTCCTGGATTCCAGAGACCTGGTGGATCTCCTGCCAACCATTTTCATCAGCGATGCCCAGCTGGGCCCGATTATAGAGCAGGAGCTCGCAGCATCGAGGGTCTCCACCCACCATGGCCGTGTGGAATAAGGGAGTCAGCCCCCGGCGGTCCTTGTAGTTGGGGGATCCTCCTAGATCCAGCAGAGCCTGGAAGAGAGGCAAAAGACAGAAAGGTTACAAGTTAATGCAAACCTTTGACTCTCCCTGAGAAGAGAGATGGAAGAGAGCCAACGCAATGGGCACATGATTTCACTAGCACGGGAGGACCAGATTGGAACTCATGACCTGGAACCCAGGTTCTAATTCTAGCTTTGGACTTTGGCAGATGAATGGGCAGGACTGGGTGTTCTCTAAAGTAACCTTGAGCAAAGGGAATAACATGGAATGGTGGAAAGAGTCAGGGTTACGGAGATGGGAGATCTGGATTTGAATTCTGACTCAGCTAATTTACTACTTGTATAGCCATAGCCAAGTCATTTGACTGCTATGGGCTTTAGTTTCCTCTTCTGTAAAATGGGAGGAAGGGTTGAACTACTTGATTTCTATGATCTTTTCTAGATTTAACTCTTAGGATACATGTCCCTCCCTGGCCTCAGCTTCTTCTTCTGTAAAAAGAGAGTACTGGGTCAGATGACTACAAAGAAACAATGAAATGAACACTGGACCTGATTTCTAGTCCTGGCTCCGTCCTGGGGTAGGTAGGTCTGGGAACAGGGAGGGGGAGGGCCCATGGGCACAGAGTGAAGGGTTGAGCTGGGACTGACCCTTTCGGGGTCTCTTCACCCTGATTTCTCTACACAGGATTGGTGCACTTTGGTCTTTGTACCCAAATCATTCGCCTTTCCCTCATCCCCTGGAGCATTAAGTCCGCCATTGTTTCCTCATCACTAAAATGAAAAGGTTGGATATTGACTAATTTAGCCAAAAGAAAAGCAGAATTAGAATCAGAAGACCTGGATTCCAATCCTGAGAATCTTAGTTTCCAGAACTGAAGGGACCTCCAAGGCCAATTTATCCCTGTCAAGACTTATTATCTCACCAGTCTAGGAAGCTCTCTGGTGAGGAAACTCCTTCCACCAGCAACTGGGAGGGAGAGAGCGTGGATTTTTGTTCACTGAAAAAACAAAATTACTAGAAAATTTAAAAGCTACCTAACCCTAACTCTAACTCATACCATTTATGGACAGCTGTAGTTGTTAGGAATCTTTTCTTGACATCCTGCTGAAATCTCTTTCTCCTCATGTTGGTCCTTAGGGTCAACTGTAACCCAATCCTTCAGATATTTGAAGGCAGTTCCAATGTGTCCCCTAAGTCTTTTCATCTCTAAGCCGACCCTCTCATGGCATGATCTCCAACTCTCTTGCCTTCCTGGTCTCCTTCTGAATGCAATTCCATTTGTCTGTGCTCTGACTAAAATAAGGCATGCTGAACAGGACACAGTTCTCTACATGCCTGAGAAGGGCAGAGTCTGGTGGACTATCACCTCCCTCACTCCAGACACCAGAGTTCTCTTCACACAGCTCAAGATCTGTTAGGCTTTTGGGCTGCCATATTGAATTGATGACTAGCAATGAGCTTGAGTTCCCCTAGAGCCCCCTAGGGCATTTTATTATAAATTCTTATCTAGCCACAAATCCCCCATCCTGTACTCGTACAGATGACTTAAGACAAATGTAGGCTTTTACATTTCTATTAAATGTCATCTTATTAAATTCAACCCACATCTTCCACTCATGAAGTTGATTTTTTGAGCCCAAGTGTAGGCAGTAATTTACATTGATCTGTTCATTTCATTCAGCCCATCACTGCAGCCTGTTGACAACTTGGAGGATCTTAAGGGAGGAGAAACATATGACTTTGGGAGGCAGCCCTTTTTACTCTTTGGTAGCTCTGATAGCTAGAAAGTTTGTCCTGACATTTTTTGTATTCATCAGGTTTCTCTCCATGGTCCTGGATTCTGCCCTGTGGGCTCAAGCAAAACCAGTGTAAACCCTCTTCCCAACAACAATCCTTCCCCATCCTCCTCAGATCTTCTATTTTCCATGCTAAGTGTCCCTGACTCCTTCAACTGATCTTGACCAGCTCCTAACCATCATGGTAGTCATCCTCAAGATGGTCCAGTTTATCCACATCTTTCTTAAAGCTTGATGCCCAGAATGGAGTACAATTATCATAGATAAGATGTGACTGGAGCAGAGTACAGGGGCTATGGCCTCTGAAAGTCCTAGCCACATCCTGTCTTTCTGAATGTAGCCTGATGGGCCTGATTTGTGTCACTGAGATGACACTGCAGCCAAAATTTCAGTTCACTAAAACTCTCAGATCTTTTTCAGATGAGCTGCCATATTGCCAAGCCTTCTCCCTCTTATGCTTAGGAAATTTATTTTTTGAACCAACAGGTAACACTTTATGTTGATCTCTATTAGAGCTTATCTTCTTAAAATGAGGCAGGATCTTTTAAAAGAAGACTTGGTCTTCCCAAGTGTTAGCTACCCCTCCCAACTTTTTGCCATCTGCAATTCTGATAAGCATGTTATTCATGTTTCCATCCAAGCCATTGTTAAAATGTTAAGCAGCTCAGATCCATGAAATACTCTATTGAAAGAGACTTCCTGCCAAGATGACAGCAAATTACTGACCACATTTTGGGTCCAGCCATGCAACAGCTCTGATTCCATGTATCTGTACAATGGCTCTGCCCACATCTCTTCATTCTTTCTATGAGAACAGCCTGAGTTTTTACCAAATGCTTTGCTTTACCAAATGCTCTATATCTACAACATTCCCCTGTCCTAGCAGGCTAGTAACCCCATCACAGAAGGAAATGAAATTCACCTGCTATGCCACTATTATGATGAAGCCATGTGAGCTGTGATCAGGGCATCTCTTTCTAAATACTCATTAACATCTTTCAAATAATACATTCTAAAATTCTGCCAAGAAAGTTCTGCCTTATGTCCACCTACTGAAAATCTAAACTGCCCTTTCAAGTACAGGTCAGGAGCCACCTCCTCGCCAAAAGTGATCTCCCATCTTCAGCTCCCAATGATACTCAGGTGTTTATGAACCAGGCACTGGTACACTGGGCTCTACTTATTTGTGGACCTACAGAATTCTGTGTTGGTGTCCTCTGAACTTGGCACAGAGCCTACGCATAGTAAGTGCTTAATAAATACTTGGTGGCTTGGGGAACACTTGGATTCTAGTTCTGACTTGGCCATAGTGTCCCATATGACCTTGGAAAGGTCACTTTTCTTCTCTCTGTCTGTTTCTTATTTTTCAGAATGAGGATCTTTCTCTGACCCATTCCAGCTCTAACATCATGGTACTGAGTCTTCTAAGGCATCTCTAAGCTCCAGTCATCTGTGTTCTAGGTTCCCTTCCACCTCATCTCTATCCTATTCTTTGCTCTAAGTCCCCTCCCAGCTCTGCTCTGCTCTAAGGCCCCCTTGGCTCCAATATTCCCAGACTCATGGTCCTGTAATTCTCAAGTTCTGTGTGTTTGATCCAAAAATGCAGCATAAGAGGTAAAATGGAGGACAAAGAGTGAAGCCAAGGGGAGGGGGAAGGTTGCCCCCTGGTTGGTGCTTGCTACAACCTGAGAAAAGGGGGCCTTAGACAGAATCTCATCGAATCCTTTCATTTTAGAGAAGAGGGAATGGGACTTCAAAAAGGACAGGAGACTTGTTCAAGGTCATTCAAATCATGAGTGACTTGAATCTGCCTCTCCAAATGGTCTTCAGTGTTCTTTCTGCTACACTATGTATTTGTGCAACGATTCAGGGGGTAGAAAAGTGGCCTTCCTCTTAGGAAGTGGGGAAGAAGAGCTGGAAGGAAGCATATGTGGGCATTTGGAAGCCCCTGGGAAGTGATGTGGGACTCAAGCCACGTGAGGACAGTCTGGGTGTTCAGCCTCCTAAGCAAGAGATGGGAACATGAAGAGAGCCCAGCTCAGCCCAACTCCATCTATAGGCAGATTTGCCAAGGAGCCCTTGGGGAACATTGAGAGGGGTGGGGCAGCTTGTGTCCTCTGGACCAGGCCACCTCTGTGATTTGAAAGTCCACTGAGAGAGGAAGCAGCTGGGATGGGGTTAGGCCACAGGAGGCTCCACTAAAGGGTTTGGGATATCTTACCTGGAGAAGAGCCTCCAGAGGGACATGATTGAGAGGTTCAGCTATTCAAAGGGCTAGCCCAGGGAAGGGGGACTCCCCCTGCCTCTGTTGGGCCCCAGTGGGCAGGACAGGGGGAAGGATGAGGGCAGGACCGGGGGGAGGGGGCAAGAAAGGGCCAGGATGAGGAGCAGGACGAGGGCAGGACAAGGGCAGGATGGGGTGGGGGGCACAGAATGAGGGACATGGCGGGGAGGATGAAGACTGATGAGAGCAGCTGACAGAATCTGACGTCAGGGCTGTACAGGGAGCTGCCCTTCAAGGGAAGGGGCTGCCCACAGAGGATCCAGGAAGCTCAGGGGCCATTAAACAGTTAAGGCTGGATGACTGCTTTTTGGGTCTGTGTAGTGGTAAGGGCAGGACTCAGAGTAGGAGCAGGTATCCCAGGGGCAAGGCAGAACCCCATGGGGGACTGTCTAAAGGAGGCTGGGGATATTTTAGTAGTTCTCTGAGAGGCCTCCCTTTGGGGGGAATCTGCGAGAAGACTGCGGAGGGTCTTCATTAGGAGATCTCTGGGGTCTTGTTAATTTGAGTCTGGTGCTTCCTTCGGAAGGAGGTGTAAAGAATAGATATTTCAGAGCATTCATCTGGGGAGATCTCTGAAGAACTTGGGAGGGTTTCTGTTGCAGCATCTCTTTCTGAAGTCTCTGAAGGATCTCAAGGGAATCTTTCTGGGGAGTCTCTCTTTGGGAGAGTTCTTTGGGGGATCTTTGAGCTTTCTGTTGGAGGGGGTCTTTGTTGAAGGAGTCTTCAGAATGGCCTGCTGAAAGGGTCTCAGGAATATCTAGGAGTCTGAATGGACTATGTTTAGGGAAGGACTAGTATTTCTGGAAGTCTACTTGTGTGGAATGGGGTCTCACCGTGAGGGCCATGCAGTGCCGGGCACATACAGCCTTATGTAGCGCCGTCATCCCATCCCGAGCCCGGAAGTCAATGTGGGCTCCACCCAAGCACAGTGTGCGGATCACATCCACTGAGCCCTCGATCTGGGCTGCCAGCGTCAGAGGAGTCTCTGAGGAAGGGTTAGGGGGATGCTTATGTCCTCCAATCTGTCCCCTCTTCCCCCATTTTCTCCACCTCCATGTCACCTGAGCCCATAGCCCCCTCAGCTCCCTGACCTCTTTAACCTCCTTCCTCCAGCCTCTGCCCCCAATACACAAACCCTTGCATTCCAGTTTCCCAGATCTCAGGAATGGTCCAGTTCTCTGACTTGTGCCAAACCACCAAATCTCCATGTCCTTTAGTTTCTTAACCTCCCAGAATCCTCCACATTCTTCCACATCCTCCAACCTCCTGAGCCTGTAGCCCTTATAACCTGTCCCCTCCTCCCTCAGTCCCCCAAACCTAGAATCACAAAACATTCAAATTAGAAGGGACCCCAAAAGTCTAACCCATCAATGAACAGGAGTCCTCTCTATAACCTTTGAGAAGTGCTCAGCTGACCTCTACCTGAAGCCCTCTTGGGAGGGGCCCCCTGACACCACCACACCTTTTCACTATCAGACTCACCTCTCTCTGCAATAGCCACTCACTGCTCTTACGTTTGCCTCTGGGCTTCACCCCCCAAAATGCCTGTCCTTTCCTCCCCTAAATACTCCGAACCCTCTGTTCATCTGGCCCCTTGATCCCCAGAACCCCAACGCCCCAACTCCCAGAATCCCTAAGCTCCCAGATCTTAGAAATGAAGAGAGACTCCCTGGAAACACCTTAGTCTCTAAGTTTTTTCCCCCTGTCATCTCCCTGGACTCCAGACTCCAACCTACCAATCCCATAGCTCCCGTTAACCTCTCAGGACCCCTTCACCTCCATTTCCAGGGCCCCTTTGTCCTCTGTCACTCCCAATCCTCCAAGGCTGGGCCCTCCCCCCCTGGCGTGAACCTCTGACTCTTCCAATTGTTTCTCCTCTCAGGTTCTCAGCCACCAAAGCCCTAGTCACCCATCCCCCACACCTGCAGTCCCCAGCCCAGAGATCGTACCTCCTGAGTCAGAGTCATGATAATTGGGGTCCAGCCCCTTGTCCAACAGTCTTGCCACCTTGTCGGATGTGCCAAGCTGTACATACTCCAGAAACTTCTTTAACCCGGTCTAGGTTGGGACATGCACAGACACACACACGTACACACACACACACAGAGAACAACATACTTAGAGCCATGGAAGAGTAGGGGATGATGCACAGAGGTTGGAGAAAGGATGGAGAATGGTAGGAGACGTAGGATCCCCTCTATCTCCCTTCTCTGGTGGACTCAGGAATCTCCAGGCCTATCCATCTCAGGGAGGAAGGGAAGCTTAGGAAGATGAAATGAGGAATGGTTGGGGATGGGAGAAAGATAAGGGATAGGAAGGGGTCAAAACAAAGGGTTCCTGGGATCAAAAAAGAAGGCTATGATGGGCCAACAGAGGATGCTTGGAGAAGCCATGAGATGAGGAAGGAGCATGGTGGGGTCACAGGAGGGATATGGCAGGCAGTCGACTCAATTCAACAATTCAATAAGCATTTATTAAACACCCACCATATGCAAGACAGTGTCCTAGGTGTTGGGCATACAAAGAAAAAAAGAAAATATCCTTTGCCCTCAAAGAGTCTACCTTTTACTTGAAGAATTGAAGTGGGACTCACACTGGTACCCTCCTCCCCACCCCCATCCCAGCCTCTTTCAATGTAAGAGAAATAGGAGATATAAAGAGACAGAAATACAGACAGAGGGGGTGGGGAGAGAAAGAGAGAGAGGGGGAGAGAGAGAGAGAGAGAGAGAGAGAGAGAGAGAGAGAGAGAGAGAGAGAGAGAGAGAGAGAGAGAGAGAGAAAGGGAGAGAGAGAGAGCACGCTAGGTAGGTAGGTAGATAGATAAGGAATTGCAGGAGAGAGGCCATGGGGGTTCATGAGAGATATGGATAGTGAGGTGAAGATACAGCAGATATAATGAGAATTGTCAAAACTTGAGGGAGAAGGCTACCAGGGGGATGAAGTGAGACGGAGAAGGGATTGTGGAGACTCCCAGGATAGAATAACACTTCACGCGTCTATAATGCCTTTAAGTTTCTCAAGTACTAGACACAAGGCTGTGTGATTGACTGAAAGAACCTGAGGGGTCCTGGGAGAAATTCTGAGGCACACATACAGAGGGAGGAGATGAGGCGGAGGTATGAGAAGGTGGCTGGAGGCATCACAGGGATGGAAGCAGATGATAGAGACAGAGTCCCTTTCTTTCACCTTGGTATGGAGTTTTGCTAGCTGCTTCTCATCCAGATTGGTCTGTTTGTAAACCCGGGTCTTGTATCGAAACTGAGGAGAGTGGGAGGTGAAATTAGAGAAAGAGACATGAGGCAGAGTTAGGGAGACAGTGAGCTAGACCAGGAAGTCCAAGAGAGGAGGGACAAGGAAGGGAGGAGGGGGGAGGGGAAGGGAAGTACACCTCAGCCCCCTGCCTTGCCCTCAACTCAGGCTGAACAAAGGGGAGAAGTAAGCAAAGAATGTCAGGTAAAGAGGAGCAGAGATGTGGGTCCCCAGGGTGAAAAGAGAGGAGAGAGAGAACCCTGAGTGTCTTTCCATGACAGACTCAGGGACCAGGAGGGAGATCATGGAGTGTTCTGGGACATCAGCAGTCCCCAGTCCGGCTGTACACTATGATCTGCAGAAGCTGGGATCAGGGCCACATGGGTAACTGGAATGGTATACCGAAGCAGATAGTTACCTGATGAGGAGAACCTGGGTCGAGGGACTGAGTGTGATCTGTGCGCCAGCTAGAAGGGGTCAGAGGGACCACCCATTCCCAGCTCTCCTTTTACATTTACAGAGAAGGAAACTAAGGGACTCAATCTAATCCCACCATAGCTGGAAATGTGTGTCCTTCAGCTGCTTGAGGACAGCAGGGAGTAGGGTGGGGCGAGCCTTGGCTTTGCCCTCTAAAGACCATGGCCACTTCTTACTTCTCTGACCTTGCGCAAGGCCCCTGACCCTTCTCCCTCCCCTTCCCTCATCTCTAATACCAGGGCATTGCTCCATCTCCAGGCCTGGCACTCAAGTGCTTTAATTGTTGTGCCATCTAGCTATTGAATCCAACAATTCCAGGGCTTTCCTTTCTGCCAGAAGAGGTCAAGGCCCTTGGGGATTCTTGGAGCCCTTGTGCCTCAGTTGGAGGAGGTGCTTTGGGAGGAGGGTGGGAAGAGAGAACGGGGCAAACCAAGAACAGGGGTGTGGCTCACCTCGAGGTAGGGTACGCCCTTCTCAAAGGACTGGGGGTATTCTCGAAGCAGCCTCTCCTCCTCCAGGAAGTTGGCATCCCGGCCGGAGGATGCTGGCTGGAACAGCCCGTAGTTAAGCACGTCCTGGAGGCTTTCGCTCAGGGCACACAGGACTTGCTGCTTGGCAGCCCAGATGGTGGCATCCGGATTGAATCGCAGACATTTCTGGAGTAGGGAGGAGAGTGAGCAGAAGGTCAATGGGACCTTTTGAGAGAAGGGGTTTAGAGCCCATCCCTCCCCCTCCCGTGGTGATCTCTCAGCAGAATCAGCCTCTCCATCCCCTGAGAGCTGTAGATCCTGGCATCTGGAGCTGGAAGGATCTGAGGTCTGGCCTTCTCTCCTGTTCCTGACATGCCTTGGTCCCTACGTCTGCCCGACTTGGTGCCTCCCAGGCCATTCCAGACCCCCCACTCACAGTCTGATGCAGATCTGGGATTCCAATCCGGAAGACCATCATACTGAAGTGGGCGTCGTCGGGCACCGACATGGAGCGACCCTGCAGGCGGCGGGCAGAGGCCAGGCTAATGCCAGCCCCCCCAGCCCGGCCCCGGGCCCCTTTGGGTCCCCTCCCCGGGCCGTCCCGGGAGCTGTCGGACTCGGAGCCCCCTTCGGGGCACTCGCTCACACTGCGGCGCTCCTCCTCGCTGGACACGGGGCTTCGGGGCATCGTGGGGCCGCGGGGCCACAGGGAGCCGCAGCATCACAGGCAGCTGGAAGAGAACAGGTGGTCACCCCAGGGTTGTGAGAAGGCAGGAGAGGTGGGAGCAGCCAGTTCACAATGAAGGGCTTCCAGGGTGGGGAAGAGCTCACACGGGGGCTCTTGGTCCACAGGATTCTCCTCTGTTCCTCCCTCCTGTTCTGCTGAACACAGGCAAAGGAGGGAAACAACAGATTCCCATGCACCTGGAGGACTTGTTCCCACACCAGAGGGGGAGCATTGTGGGGCTGGGGGCAACAGTTGTGATACACAGCAGGTGCCCAGGTAACAAGGTGGTCACTGCTCTTCCTCACCTCCAGACATGCCCCCCCCCACAAGTCATCTACACCCACGCAGCCCCTGAGCTGTCTCCTTGCCCTTGTCCTTGGTTCCCCGCCCCCCCATCCGCCCCACTTTGCCGCTGACCCAGCGTAGCTGTGTCCCAGAAACCGAGGAATCACCGCGGGAGCTACTGGCCCACTTTGCCAAGCCACCGAAAATGCTGCTAAATTTAGGCGTGGGATCATGAGTGGCCTGACAGGTAGCCTGCCCTCCTGCCCTGGCCTTGCTCCTCACCCTGTCCCAACACCTGGTGGAAGGGGGAGATTGGAACCACTGGGCTAAGAGGAAAAGGGAAAAAAAGAAAAGCGGGACAGCAGCTTTGGTATTTGGGGTGACTCTGTGAGTATGTGTGGAATTGGACAAGGTGCCTCAAAGGGTGCTGTTGAGGTAATTGTTCCCAGAGGAAAATATGGTGAATGGAGGACATAGTGACTAGAACATTGTGCAGGTATGGGGGGCAACCAGATTGACATGGGTGAAGACCGTGAGGGTGATAGCATGGGGAGGGGGAACAAGACCTTTTATGGGGATGGAGTGGGTGTGGCACCGAGGTTGCACCACCGATGCATTGGTGCTGGTGCCAGTGGGATGGTGGTGAGGATGATGGTTACTGGGTGAGCGGTCAATTAGGACAGAAATACATGAGGATGTAGGGCTAGGGGGTAGACTTGGAGGATACAGAGTGGGAGTGGTGTTGATGGTGAGGGGACCAGATTTTCTCTCTCTCTCTATTTCTCTCTCTCTCTCTCTCTCTCTCTCTCTCTCTCTCTGTCTCTCTCTCTTTTTCTCCCCCCCCCCATCTCCTTCCTCTTTTCACTCTCCATCTCTCTCCTCCCCCCCCCTTTTCATCCTCCTCAACTGAGGTTGTGTGAGGAAGTAATCCTGTGGTGGAAGTGGGAGTTGGCTTAAGACCACCCCCTTGTCTAGCCCCTTCCCCTCAGCCACAGAAACAAGACTGCATGGCTTTTGTCCCTCCCCCCCCACCCCCATCCCAAGCAAGGCCAGGCTCCTGGGTTTCCATGGAAATCCAAAGCAGCCAAGGCCCAGCTGACTTTGGGAGGGGGGTGAGGGGAGGACAAATTGTGTTGGAAACATTTTTCTGACAGGGACCCAGGCAACCGCCCCACTCCTCCCAGCTCCTGTTCCCCTCAAGATTTGGCATTTAGTCACATGATCCCCAATCCAATGCTCCAGCTGACCCCAGCCCTGACGGATTTGGGGGGAGTGGGACTACCAGAGACTCAGCTCATCAACCCCCCCCAAAAAAATCCCACCACCCAGAGCAGTAGAGCTGACTCCGTCTGCCTGCAGACCTGCCTCCTTCCCTCCCAAGGCTAGCATCAGAACCCCCCACCCCCAGGCCTGGACAAACACTGGCTCTCCCCTTCCCCCCCAAGCCCCGGGCTGAGGGCGGGAGCTGGCACACACAGCCGGGGCGGCATGAATCAAGCGCGCCGATAGCTAAGAATAGCTAGAACGCAGCTGGTGAGGAGACAGGCTGGGGAAGGCAGCCCTGGGGGTGGGGGAGAGAAAAGGGGAAATAGGGGCTATGGGGTGAGGGGTGGCCGAGAGGCCACCAGGCAGGTTGAAGCTCAGAGAGAAAGGAAAGAGGAAGTGAGGGTGGTGGAGATGGGGAGAAATGGAGAGGGCAGACAGGAGGCTCCTGGAGAGGACAAGGAGAGACTGGACTGAGGTGGGGGAGAGGAGGGAAGTAGTGGGGAATGGGGGGCAGGTAAGAGAAATAGGAGGGAGGAAGGGCAAAGAGAAGGCTCCTGGGGGTGGACAAGGGAGGCTTTCCAGGAACTAAGAAGGGATGAGCCTTGGAGGGAGGGGGGCGGGAGGTGTAATGAGGGCAAGAGATAAGAGAACCCGGTTGTAAGGAGGGTGGAAAAGGGGAGACTGGCCCGAGGCTGGGGAAAGGGGGAGGGAATAAGAGGCTTGGGGGAGGGGTGCAAGGAGAGAAGGAAGAGGAAAGAGAAGAGTAGCATAGTACGAGCTGAATGAGGGATGGAAGTGGGAGGAAGGAAGGAATGGGAGAAGGGGACTGAGGTGTTAATGGGGCATGGGGTAAAGAATACTGGTGAGAGATGAGGGGAGCAGAGAGGGGGGTAGGGATAAAGAGATGGCAGCAGACATAAGGATCCATGGGAAAGAGAGGAAAATCAGCAGGAAGGGAGCATGAGGAAAGCGCCGGAGGAGAGATGAGGCAGAAAACAGTGGGGAGACGGGGAGAGGCTCGGGAAAGACCAGTGGGGAAGAGAGAGGGGAGGCTCAGGAAAAGGCACCTCTCTGAGGATGGAGAGGAAGGGCATGGAGGCCCAGGCCTCATCGGCAGGAGGGGAGGGGGTACCACGGACAGAGAGCATGAGGTGAGGGCTTCTGGGGGGCCTGGGACGAGGGAGTGGAAACATGGGACAGAAGGGACGAGTGATAATGAGGAAGGGGAACCGGGACGGAGGGAGAACAAAGGGGACCGAGGACAAAAAGAGGAACGGAGATAAGAGAGAGGGGGTGACAGGGAATGAAGAGAAAGGACAAGAGGGATGGGTGGGGGCGCTGGGCCAGAGAAGACAAAGACAGATGGGGTCAGAGAGGACAAGGGGGACAGAGGCGCTGGAAGAGATGGTGGGACCGGGGATGAGAGAGGTGAGGGACACCAGGGGGATGGGGGAGTGGCCAGAGAAGGTGGGGGAGCACTGGAGAAGGAGCACCCAAACCCAGGAGGCTAGGAAGGTAGGAGTGGAGCAGCAAGGCCAAGGTTTGGGGGAGACGGGCTCCAAGGGGGGCCCCAACCCCCTCCCCGCTCGGGTCGGGATCTGGGACAGGGCACCGGGGACCGGGGCGTAACCCAATTCAACGTTGCCCACGGCAACAGTTCCCCTCACCCAGGCCCTCCCCCTCCCCCAAATGGGGGAGGCAGCGGCTAAAGACAGCTCGGAGCGCCCACCCCCCCCATCCTTCTATCCGCACTCACACATGTTCCAAGCCCCAGCCCCCCCCCACGCCCCCAGTCCCGCTTACCTGACCGGCGGGGCTGCTGGGTCCCAGTCGGCGGCGCCCGCGGCCCCCTGTCCCCCCTCCCTCCCCACCCCCCCCCCCCCCGAAGACAGAGACCCCCCCTCAGGCCATGCCCCTGCACCCCGGAGGGGGGAGGGGGGAGGGGAGGGCCGGGGACCTCACCCCCCCCTCGAGCCGGGCCGGGCCCTGGGCATCCGCAGAACGCCCCCTCCCTCCTCGGGCCGCCCCCTCGTCCGCCTCCGGGTGGGCTCCGGGCTCCCCCCTTCCCCGCCCCCCTCGCGGCTGGCAGGCTTGGCGGAGGCTTCGGGATTCCTCCCCTCCTCCTTGTCCTCCTTCTCCTCCAGCCGCCGCCGCCGCTGCCGCCTCCCGCTCCTTCCTCCTCGCTTCCTTCCTTCCTTCCTTCCTTCCCTGCTCCCTCTCTCCTGCCGCCTGCTCTCCCTCTCCCTCTCTCTCTCTGTCTCTCCCTCTCTCCCTCTCCGAATGTGTGAGTGTGCCTCTCTCTCCTCCCCCTCGCCGTTCCCTCCCTCTCCCAGCCGGCAGAAGAGACCTCGCCCCTCCCCACGCCCCCAAACCTCGCCCGCCCCTCCTCTTCGCAAGTGGGACCCCAAGCCCTATCGTTCCCTCCCCGCCTCCAACTGGGTCCCCCCTCCCGTGACCCGCCCACCTGAGGCTTTGCCCCTCCCCCTGTCCCCCCATCCAGATTCCTCTTTCCCCTACTCCCCAGCCAACCCACGAAGATTTGGGAGGCCCTCCATTTCTCACCCTCTCCTCCTTTTCCTCTTCGGACCCCCCCACCTTCCAATGGCCCTCCCTTACCCCTTGGCCGTCCAGACTGGTTGGGGGGGGGGCCTGACTTCCTCCCTCTAACAACTGAGCCCCTCCCTGCCCTTTCAGACCCGCCCCTTCCCCACCTGAAGGCCAACCATCCTGAACTGACCCCCGCTCTGGCCTAAGCACACTTGTACTCATATACATATGGGCACACACGTTTGTTCACATGCATACACAAGTACATATATATTCGTACTCAGACTCAAAGGTGCATGCACATTGCAACACCACACACATTTTATCTTGTGTTCTACTTGTCTGAGTACCTATTGTATATAGCTCCTTAGCAGAATGAGGCCAGGGCTGTCTCCTTGGTGCCTCTGTATCCCCACTCTGCCCAGCTTCCCCAAGGCAGAATCCAGGCCGATTCCTGCCCCCAGCCCAGATCTAACCCCCTGTACTGATGTCCCTGCCAGGAGGCTGTCTGGCGAATATGGAGTATGGGGATTGGGAGACTGAGTGCTTTGGAGTAACTATGGATCTTCTGGAGGTGGCCCAGGAATAGCTGAGGCACATTGTGGTCCTCAAGCCACCAGGACATGGTGGGGGAGCACTGGAGAAGGAGCACCCAAATCTCTTCCCACACCTCTTCCATCTGGACCTTGTCAGGGTGGACGTGCTCCATGACAGTGTCATACACCTTTGGTTAAGCATCCATCCCACTTTGTGACTCACTGGACTGCCACAATCACAGGGTTATTAAGAAGACTTCTCTCTGTGGCTGTATTTACCAAGGAAACTTGGATGACCTTAACATAGATTGAGCGTAAGAGATCCCTCCCCTCCCCTCCCATTCTGAGACTCTGCCTACCTGATCTTCTCTTCAGTCCTCACACATGAATGTCTCCCCTCGCCAGGTCTTTGCAGCTATCAGACACACCAGGAATGCCCTCCTTCCTTACTTCAACATCCTGGAGTCTCTCCCTTAGTTTTTAAGATTTGGTTCAGGTGCCATTTCTGTTTTCCACATGGAGCCTTCCCAGGTCCCTTCCCAATAGCTGGCACTCTTCTTTCTAAAGTATTTCCAGTGTGACTACTTTGTATGTATTTAGTCATTCACTCTCTGCTCGCCTGTGTATATTGACATGTGCAGCTTGCTCCAACCTTCACTAGAACACAAGTGGCATTGTTTTCCCCCTTTGGACTTGACCTCCAACACCTCACCCAGCTCCAGCCACAAATGGCAGTGGCTGGCACTTAAGAACCTTGTGTTCGGACTAACTGACTGAGTGACGGAAGCACTTCCAGGCTGCTGCTGCTCGACCCGATCAAATAAGTCTTTTTTTTTTTTAATCAACAAATGGGAAATACAGAGGGTTCTTGCATGCTCAGCACCTTCCAGGACCTCGTGTGACAAGATGTTGTCTTCTGTACAGAACTGCTTGCAAAAACCCAACTGGTGGGTCCATTCTCATATTTTTGTTAAGAATATCAGTCATCCCTATAGTCTCAGACTGCTTCCCAGTACAAAGAGCCATCTTCCTTCCTTTCTCCCTTCCCCACTTTCCTCCTCCTTTCCTCCCTCCTTCTCATTCCTCTCTCCTCCTTTCTTTTTCTTCCTTTCTTCCTTCCTCTCTCTTCTCCCTCCCTTCCTTCATTTTTTTCTTTCCTTCCTCCCTCCTTTCTTCCTTCCTTCCTACTTCCTTTGCTTTCTTTCCTTTTTTATAAGGGAATGCTAGATGGTTATTAAACTTAGGAACATTCCAGTGGTCCAAAGGATGATGGAGAGATTTCAGCGAGGCACAGGGTAGGCTGCTTCATTTTTCCCATGACAACATAGCAAGATGAAATGCCTTCATGGTGTCATTGAAAAGAATTGGGTGGCATGGGTGGTAAGGGCACCACCAGTTCCCAAGCACATAAACAACCTTGGAGAAGGCACAGGGGAAAGTGGAGGGTCAATGGAAGAACTTGAACAAGGATTCAACAGACCTCTGGACCAAGTCATTCATACAACAAATGTTTCTTTCTAGCCCCTGTGAGTCTGAGGTATCGTTAGCCAACTTCTCCCTGGGACTCACCATCCTCAAGCCTACCAACATGGAACTAGGCACTTCTTGTCAATCCATCAGTGAGTCGCTTTGCCTTCCATTTCAACTTAGTCACACCCCACCTGGCTGGGGGGAGGGGCAGTTGCCTGTTGTAATTTGTTGGGAATCCCAACTCCTCTTACAGACTGACTGAATGGGTGATGGGAAAGACTGAAGAAGCCCATCACACCCAAAGGCACAGTGGCTCCTTTCTCCAGCAGTGCAGATCGAAGCCATCCTCATGTGACCTTGTCCACTCCTACCATGAACCTTCCACATGAGGTTCACCAAAGGACCTAGTGGCTTTCCTGGAAATCTCTGATCCAACTAAAACCCAGAAGTCTTCCTCCCACCACATTGTCTAGATAGGAAGGGCAGACCCTCAACCCTCTACTCAAGACCCCCTATTGTCTCCAAGAACAAATACAAAGCATTCTGTTTAACATTCGAAGCTCTTCCTGATTTCGACCTCCCACCTTTCTGGTCTTGCCCCCCAAAGTGTACCCCAGTACCCGACACTGACCTTCTGCTTGTTCCATGAACAAGATCCTCCATGTCTTGACTCCTGTCATTTTCTCTAGTTCCAAATACCTGCAATGCTCTCTTTCCTCCTCACGTATTGACTCCCTGGCTTCTTTTAAGTCCCAGCTACATTCCCACCTTCTACAAGGAGCCTTCCTCACCACTCTTCTTTCCAGCACCTGCCTTCTATTAATGACTTCCCATTTAGAACTTGTTTGTATATATGTGTTTGTTTTCTCCCACATCAGACTGTAAACTCCCCAGGGCAGGGACTGCCTTTGGCCTCTTTCTGAATCCCCTGCTCTCGTTATAACACGGACACATCGTGAGTTTGGTGACTTCTCGTTTCTCCTGACTACACACCCTGTACGAAGCCCTGTACATATGTGCCTTCTACATCCACACTGTATGTTCACATGCACCGGTCGAACACCCATACTACACAACTTGCAGCCATTACTTTCATAAACTGTCATTTGTCTTTGGTTTTCAGAGGACCCACGACATCACAGGTCATGTCTTGACTTGGCATGAATTGGATTCAATTGAGGCAGAGCTGTACAAAGTCAGCAGCCTCACTCTCTCTTCCTTCCTGACTCACCAAAGTCCAGTGGGAGGACAAAAGTCAGGACTGGCGATGGCCTGGGATGCTGTGGATGACCTTGACATCGGATATCGGATCCAACCACGTCATTTTACAGGTGTCAACATATACAGGCACAGACACACAGAAGTATGGACTCAACAATGTACTTGTCGTGAATGTTGTGATCTTTTATCTGTTCTGGGTCAAATCTTTCCTACATCCAGCACACACACACACACACACACACACACACACACACACACCCACCCTGCTCCTGCTCTCTGTCTCTCTATCTCAGTCACTCAAACAATCAATAAACATTTACTAAACCCCTATGTGCCAGGCACTGTGCTAAGCAATAGTGATACAAAAAGAAGCCAGACACTGCCTGCCCTCAAGGACTCTGCAATCTAATGTGGAAGACAATATGAAAACAGACGTTCTAAGTAAGCACTCACTATACAGGGTGAGTAGGAAATCATTAACAGAGAAGGCATTGGAAAAAGAGGATTTGAGGAGGACTTCCTGTAGGAGATGGGATTTCCCTGGCTTCAATGGTCAGAGCAGAGGAGGGAGAGAGCTCCAGGAATGAGGGACAACCAGAGAGACTTCCCAGAGCTGAGAGGTGGAGGTCTTGTTTGTAGAACAGCCAAAGGAGCAGTGTCACTGGATTAAAGGGTACTTGGTGGGGACAAGGTATAGGGAAACTGGAGAGAGACAAAGGACTTGTCCCTGTCTCTTTCCTTCTGTCTTTTTTACTTCTGTCTCTCTGTCATCTCCCTCTCTCTGTCCCTGTCTCCCCGTCTCTCTTTCCCTATCTCCCCTTGTCTCTGTCCCTGTCTCCCTGTCTGTGTCTGTCTGTCTCTTTCTCTCACACATGTCCACATAGTACACACACTCAGTATAGTGGTAGGACTTGGGAGCTGGCATCCATTATCTCCAGCTATCACAGAAGCCATCAGAGTTGAAAGGGAGGTGAGAAGTCCAGGCTGATCAGGACCACCTTCACACACACACTGTCCCTGCCACGTAGTGTTCCAGTCTCTTCTCAAGAATTTCCAATAATGGGGAGCTCACTGTGTCCAGGGGCGGCCTACTCTACTTTTGAGTAACAGAGATAATGACAAGACAGAGAAAGGAACTGACAGGGGTGAGAGACAGAAATGGAAAGTGAGAGGGGAGGGATGACTAGGTTTGTTAAGCACCTATTGCCACAGGCTCAGTGCTGAGTGAATGCAGGCGATACAAACACAATGGTCCATGCCCTCAGGGAGCTCCCATTTAGTAGGGATTTTGGTGATTCCAGGGGTATTGCGGGGAGGGGGGACAGTGCAGACAGTGAGAGAAGGGACAGTTTGGGTTCCAGAAGCACTGTGGAGGCCAGGTTTCGGACAACAGAAGGTCAAAATTCACCTCTAACCCAGGGACAGTCTTTCCTAAATACTTTAAGGAAGAATTTCTTGATATTGAACTGAAGTCTGCCTCCCTCAAATGTCTTCCCCTCACAAACCCCCACACAAGCAGAGGTTCAGGCTGCACTGGAGGAATGTATGTGCTTAGAGGGGCCCCAGGAAGCTAGGTCCCCCAGTTGCAGGCCCCCTCAAATACTCAAGAATTAAAGGGCCTAGGGCCCAGAGTTTGAGTCCCAGGAATCCAGGCAATGAGCCCCAACTTCTCCCCCAGCGAAAATGGAGGTGTCTCCTGTCTCTTGGAACATGCACCAAGGCTCCCTAGGAGACCCAGGTGTCCAAGGCACCCCACCACTTCCTGGTCTGCCCTTGGGAGGCAAGCTGACCAAGCATTACCCTTCAGATGCCCAAAGACCAGGCTTCACCATGGTCTTGCATCATTCAACTCCACCCTAGTCAGCTCCCTCGGGATTGGAACGTTAATACTCTTTGTACACTATGGTGCCCCCAGCTGAACTCTGTGATCCAGATGTGAGCTGACCAGCCCTGCATGCTCCTGACTGGGTGTCTGCCTATGAACTCCAAGAGGGCTTTAACTCCTGGGCCGCCCAGGCCAATGCCCACTCCTTTGAGGGCACTGTCTGCTCCCCAGAGGTGCTTCCTCGGAACTGTGAACTTGGGTGTGCCTCCTGCACTTTATAGGGGTGAGCTGATTTCTGAACCCCAGGGAATGACTTTAGACTTGAACCAATTAAATGTCATCTTAGCAGTTCTAAATTCATTGCTCTAGACCACTGAGCCCTTTGGGGATCCCACTTATGTTATCCATGCTGGCAGCTACCCTCGAATCCTCCCCATCTCACATATCCAGACCACTGGGGCTGCCTGGTCCATCCCTCCTCAGAGACCCAAGTAATCAGACCTCTGACTCTAACCCCCTTTAAAGATCCCTGAGTCTAGCCCCTCCCCACACCAGCCTCTGGCCCAGCCACCTGGGTCCCAGTTCCAGTCCCCTGGGGACCCCAGCTCCAGTTCACCCTCATGGCCCCTGATTCCCCTCAGTGGCCCAATCACCTAAGCTCTTCCTGTTCTTGCCCTCCCACCACTAACATCCAAGCCCCTCCATCCCTCCTGATGCGAGTTATGGGGATCAAAAGAGGTCCCAGAAACCCCTGGTGGCAGGGTGGGCTCCACTGTAATGAGAAAGTCCCAGTCTAGGCTTCAGCTGTATAATAATGGCATTTTAGCAACAAATAATCCCGGCCTGGCTTGGCCCCTTCTATCCCCTCTGGGAATGGAACTCCAAAATATCAGGAGAAAAGGGACCAGGCTCACTGCCACCACAGCCTGGGACCAGACAGCTGGGGGAGGGGCTTGGGGGAGGAGACCTTGGCCTCTGTTCCAGGGAGGCAAGGACTGGAGGGGGCTTCCATGGTGGGTGGGGAGGGGCTGCAACTGGGGGCCCTGGATATCTGAGTCCTAAGGAGCCCATTTCTCCAGCCTAGTCTGAACTTGTGCTGGAGATCATGGAAAGAATAGGGCGGAGAACTCTTGGAAGTAAGAAGGGAGGAGGCTGGGTGGGGGGGACCCAGGGCGGGGAATTTAGCTAAGGAACGTTAGAGGTTTCCGGCCACAGCGGCAGGACCTCCTGGGAGCCAACAGGCAGGGAGGGATTGCAGGGAAGAAAAGAAAGAAGGAAAAAGAGGAGAAAAGAGAGAAAAAAGGAAAGAAAGAAAGAAAGAAAGAAAGAAAGAAAGAAAGAAAGAAAGAAAGAAAGAAAGAAAGAAAGAAAGAAAGAGAAGAAAGAAAGAAAGAAAGAGAAAGAAAGAAAGAAAGAAAGAAAGAAAGAAAGAAAAGAAAGAAAGAAAGAAAGAAAGAAAGAAAGAAAGAAAGAAAGAAAGAAAGAAAGAAAGAAAAGAAAGAAAGAAAGAGAGGTAGGAAGGGAGGGAGAGAAGGAGGAAGGAAGGAAGGAAAGTGAAGCATTAAGAGAGAGAGACAGGGCACAAGAAAGTTCACCTCTGAGGCCAGGTTTTGAGAAGGTTCTGTGCCATGCAGTGGGTGTGGGTCCTGGGCTCACTTTTGGCCCTGGGGTCTCTCGGTGCTGGGAAAGGCCAGAGGGGTCTGGGGAGGAAGGAGAAAGGAAACAGGCTAGATGCCCAGGCAGAGGAACAAGAGAGAGAGTCTCTTTTACTTAAGGTAAGCACGATAAAAAGAACTGGGGCTGGGCATGGGGAGGGGGACGAAGGGGGAGGGATTGAGTAAGGGGAGAGAGAGGAGGGGGATGAGTGTAGGAGGTGGATGAGGGATCAGGGAGAAGCTAGAAGCTGGGCACGATGGAAAGACGCCTGGACTTGGGAGTCAGGAAAGATTGGGGCTCCAGTCCTGTGTCTGGAGCTTACTAGCCAGGCCAGTCACTTCTGCCCTTTGGGCTCAGTTTCCCCTTTATGCCATATAAGTGTCAGTCATCATGATGGGGAGCAGTTAGGCAGTAGAGAGAGTAAGGATAAGGAAGCATTCAGAGATGAGATCAGGGGAGTGGAGGCTGACGGAAAAGTTCCAGAGGGCCAGGGGCGTCACTGAGTCTGAGGAGAGCTTGAAGGATTTGAAGGAGGGAGGAGTGGTGTTGGGACGAAAGGGGAATGCAAACCCTGGGGTCAAGCCCTGCCCCCTCGGCCACCAGCAACTACAAGAGGCTCTGGAGCTGTCTCCTTTCCAAGGGCCAGAGAGCCCCACTGGAACTTCCGAGGGGGATGGGCCCCGGGGAAAGGAAGACAAGGAAGACCCCCCCCTGACTCCCAGCCCCAGCCTCGCCCCATCCCCAACACCGGAGGATGCAATTTCCTATGTCTGTGAGTAATGGGAGGGGAGGGTGGCCCCTCTATGAGACCTTACTGCAGCCAAGGAGGGGTTGGATTAGCCTCCAAACTTGGGCCTCCCTCCTGGACAGGCCCCTCCTCATTCTCCAAGGAAGCATACTTGGACTGAACTAGAGACCAAACCTAGCCAATGAGCCCCCTCAACATCTCCCTCAGACCCACTGGCCTCTCCCTGTTTGACAATACCTGGAACCATCCCTGCTTAGCTCCCCTCTGCTGACCGTTTCCATACCCGGGGCCCCGCCCCTCAGTGCCCCATTGCCCCCCTCATTCAGAGGACCCATCTCCATTCCTCCTCCCCAGTGGGTCGTTTAACAGGGCTGGATTCTGGCCTGCATCAGCTGCATGTCAGGCTCTACACTCTGGATGCCCGGGTGGCAGAGTTGTCTTGGGGGCTGCAGCTGCTGAGGAAAGAGGCCAGAGACACTCGGGAAACCCTGGAAGCCCTGGAGGAAGCCCAGAAGCAGGGACGGCGAGATCGAGGGCGCCTGGAGGGTGAGTGTGGGATAGGACCAGGGGGAGCCGAGAGCAGAAGGGATGGGGTGGGGGGGGCCTGGCCTTGGGTGGCCCTTGGTGGGGAAGATAGTGGAAGATGCCAGGTGGAGAAGTGGGAGAGGTGGTCTGAGGGGGTAGCCCGAGCTTGAGACTGGAGAGGACCCCCAGACCAACACGACACCTGCTTCTTGCAGGCTGCCTGAAAGGCCTCCGCCTGGGCCACAAGTGTTTCCTCCTCTTCCGGGATTTCCAGGCCCAGAGTGTGGCTCATGCCCATTGTGGGGCCCGTGGGGGCAGCTTGGCCATGCCTGCTGATCGGGCCCAGATGGAAGGCCTGACTCGATACCTGAAGGCTGCCCTGGCTCCCTACAACTGGCCCGTGTGGCTGGGTATTCATGACCGGAGGGCAGAGGGCCTCTACCTCTTTGAGAACAACCAACGGGTCTCCTTCTTCGCGTGGCATCGAGCCTCACTTGAGGGCAGCCCAGGGGCTCCTACTCCCCAGGGTCCCGGCCACCCTGCCCTGGGACCTGACCAACCCAATGGGCGAGAACAAGAGAACTGTGTAGCCCAGGCCTCGGATGATGGCTCATGGTGGGACCATGACTGTGAGAGACGGTTCTATTATGTCTGTGAATTCCCCCAGTAAGGGTATAGGCTCCTACTCTCTATATCCTCCCCCACGCCTCCTCCTTTTCCTGGGATCTCTTCCCAGTGCCCTCCCTGCCTCTCTCTTACAAAGCCTCTTACCCTCCCCAACACCTGAATCCCCTGAAATATAGCCTTTCCTATGCCACTACCCAGTTTCTCCCAGAGTACCCCATGGCTGCCCAAAGTCTTCTCTCCCTTTTGGGGGGATGCTTTCCCTGTCTTTTAAAGGGAAGCTCCAGGATTCACCTCCCAAGACCCAGCTCAAGCCCACCTGAGCCATCTCCCCACTGGTACCTTCCCTTGGAGCTCCCAGTCAGAACTACTAGGTGTAGCCCAGAGGGTCCCTGTGTGGGAGTCCTGACCCCTCCCCTGGCAAGGCATGGATCTCCTTCCTCCCAGACCTGGAGCCTGATGAAGGGCAGGACCCACAAAGGCAACCAGAAAATATCAGCAGACCTCCAGCAATGGAGCAAGGCAACTTGGGAGCTAGTGAGCTCCCCATCCCTGGAGGTCTGAAAGCAGAGACTGGATGGTCTCATGTCAGGAAGCATCCGAGATGATTCACGTTCAGCTGTTGGATGGCTGAGATGACCTGTGAGGGCCCAGCTCCGAGGTCTTTGGAGTTTATCACTCAAGTCTGAGCAGGCGCCTTCCATCTTGCCATCCATCACTGCCCAAGGGCTGAATCATGGAGATGGTTTCCCAGGAAGGACTGGCTCCTTCCTTGCCCTTCCCCCCTCCCAGGTCCCTGCTGCTTCTCCCTCTTGTCCCTTTATCTTCTCTCCCCCTCAGGATGGGCTTGGAGAAGGCAGGCATGGGTGAGGAAAACACTGAAGGCTCACCAAAAATGTATGTAGCTGAGGACAGAAATGTATGGGATTTGATCAGACCAGACAGGAGAAGGAAATCCAGTAGGGTGGAAAGGGCACTGCCCTGGGAGTTGGAAGACTCCCTGGGTGACCTTCCCCATATCCTTTTCTCCCCCAGCCTCTTTCTTCCTTTGTGAAATAGAATTTGGAAAGAAGTGGCACAAAGTAGTGAGTTGGAATAAATTCAACCAGCATTTATTAAGGGCTGACTGTTTACTAGGCACTACAATGGCAAAATTGAAATAGTCCCTGCCCTCCAGGGGCTTTCTCTTCTCTGGTGGATACACATTTCACAGACAAGGATGCAACTGACCTAGGCTCCTTCCTGATTAGAAGACCCTGGGCATTTGCCGATCCCCCCATTCCCTTGCTCATCACCCTCTCCCATGAGCTGGGGATGTTAGCATTTGACCCAGTCAGCCAGCCTATCCTGCTTACAAGTGTGGGAACACAACAGGAGGGATGAGCAGGGTTCCAAGTGGGCTCAAGACATTTAGGAGCCCATGGAAGGCAGGAGGGCTCTTACTGGTGCCCAGAGAGAATAACACCCATCAGGAAGTCAGATGCCTCCCAAAGCCTGTTCAGCTTCTGTCACTTGCAGCACTGCCCTGGGCAGGGGTCCCCAAGTGGGTTTCTGTCCTTCTGAGGGTAATGCAGACTCCATTCTCCTCCTCATCTCACTGCTATCTCCATAACTTCCAGCAGATGGCTCTACATCCTTCCCCAGGGGATCAGCAATCTGACCAGGAAAGTTCTAGAGTAGAAATGCTGGGGAAGCCTAGGGACCCTTGCTCTGAATCACAGCTGTAAATGTATAAAGTAAAACACACAAGATGACAACAGAAACCTATTAAACTGAAGTACAGTTATTGAAATATTATTTAAAAAACAAGCTCAGAGACCCCGGGTGAAGAATCCCAATTCTGAGTCTCTCTCTCTGGACCAGCTGCCTCTATTTTCTGAAGCCCCCAGCCTCTCACACTAGGGTGGGACTGCTGGGGCTTTGGCCAGGATAGAAAGTGTAGGAAGTGTCACCAGCCTAGTACATCCAGGGATTGGCATCCTGCCCCTATCCCCAACCCAGTTGGGTAAGTGTTGTGCCTGGCCTTGGCCTAAGACCCTGTCAGTGGTAACTACCTCCTCTGGAGCAAGAAGCCTTGAAATATCCCCGGGGTACTGGAGTACACTTCTGGCCTGGTGCTGACCCCCAAGGGAGCCTCACTTGAACACATCTGGGTCCTTTTCTCCCCGAGTATTCTCTCCCCCACTGCTCAGGAACCTAGTTCTGAGCTCTGTCCCCTGCCTGCTAGCAGCTGACCTAAATCAGGACCCTTTGTCTCCAAGTCCCCTTTGAGTTCTGACATTTTATGAGCCTGGAGCTTGTTTCAATCTCAACCCCAAAACAACTCTTCCTGGAGCCTTGGGCGTGGGCTGATCTATAAAAAAACGGTGCTTATCCATTAGGAACCCCCTCCCCTTCCCTGTCATTCAGCCCAGGCTGGCTTTCAGAGGTGGGAAGTGGGCACGAGCTGTAGAGAAGGGTACTGAGCCCACAAGCTGGGACTTGGCTGACTGACCTGATTGTTTCCAAGAGCTCTGCCCAAGGGGCTCCCACCTGCTCCAGGAGAGTCATCTCAAAACTGATAGGCCAGGGAGCTAACACAATCTTTGGCAGCATGCCGAGGGTCCAGGGAGGGGATGGCCACCATTGTGACCCGATGTCTGGCGCTGTGGTTGACTGCCAGCCCCACATTTTAGGAAGACCTCTGACACTTTGGACCAGGGTCCAAGGAGGGCATACTGAATGGCCAGGGGCCCAGGAGGCAGGGCACAAGAAGCCCTGTTGAAGGGGGTGGGAACAGATAATATCCAGTGTGCCCCAGGAGGCAGTTATTCAACCCAAACCTGTGGTGGTTCCACCTTCCAGCTGCCACTCCAGACCACCTACCCAGGAAAGAACTGCACTAGTCAAGGGTGCACTGGGGACCTGCAAGTCTAGGACCAGGAGGGGAACTCCGAGATCCCTCGTTGGGCCACCAGGCACCGCCATCTGCAGCTGCAAAGCGGTTGTGATCAGCCTCCTGGACTGCAGAGGAGGAAAGCTGCCCAGAGGGTCAGGGAGACAGCAGAAGACTTAGTAGGCCCTGGGGGCAGCCCGACCCAGAGCAGAGCAGAGCAGAGGAAGAGCGATCGGAAATCCTCTCCGTGCCTTAGCGCTCAGCTTTGCCAGCCACCAAATAGAGCTGGGACCTCTCTATGACCTCCAATCCTACAGCCAACGAGCCTGCTCCGGGCCCAGGCCGATTGAGTCCTTCACCAGTCCTACAACGATCTCGGATCCCAGACCCTCCCATGACTTGGAGGTCAGAGGTGGATGAGAAATACCCCCGTTCCTGCCGCCCTCCATGTAGCCCTTGGAGAGCCTCGCACGCCTCCCTCCATCTCTCTGGCCCTGGGGTTACTCTTCTGTCAAATGATAGGGATGGACTGACTGGGTTGACCAGGTCCTTTTGCTCCAAGGGAACCGTGGTATTTCTGTATCTGTACCCACCCCCCGGGCTTGGCACAGAACAGACTCTTAATGAATCCTTGCGGATTAGAAGGTCGTGGAAAGTCCCGCCCCGCCCACCTCTTCCACACCCACCCCTCCCACGCCTACCCTTCTCTTCAGAGAATCCCCCAGGAGTTGTGGTGAAGGAGGCATCAGGCCAGGCGGAAGCCACAACCCCCACGGCAGAAGCGATGAGCTTCCAGGGGATGTGGCCAGGCCCGGGGTGGAGGAGGGGGAGAGGGGCCAGGCACAGACTGAACAGAGATCGGGTCTGAATTCTGCCTCTCTTGCACACATGCACACACACACATGTATGTACAGGCATGCATGCCCACGCCATCCTGGAAGACCCAGACACGGACTCTGGAAGAGGAGTCAGGAACACTGGGTGTGAGTGTCGGCTGAGCCCCACACTCACTGGGTGACTTTGGACAAGTTTTACAAATGGGAAAACTGAGGCCCAGACGGGGCGGGGCTGGGGGGCAGAGGGGAAGTGATTTCATAGGGAACAGGGATCTCAGATGCTAACCTGGTCCAACCTTTCATTTCCTTTTGGGGAACCAAGGTGGAAAGAGGTGAAAGTCACCAGACCAAGTTGCCACAAGCTATGTGTGCCCAGTCACAAGTGTAGACCCCCAAAGCTAGTTCTGGAACCCAGGTGGAAGAATCCTAAGATACAGACTGTGGAAGGCGTTTTAGAAAGCATCTCTCCTGTCCAGCCTCTTCAGTGCATACCAGCTTTGAGGGGAGGAGGTGGTCCAGTGGACAGAGCCCTGGGCCTGAGTTCAAATCCTGCCTCAGACACTGGATGACCCTGATCACTCTCTCAGTTTCATCTGTTTCCTAGTCTGTAAAATGGGGATGATAATTATAGCACCTACCTACAGGGTTATTGAAATAGCAGATTATTAATGAAATAATATATGTAAGCTGTTGTACAAAACTTACTAGTCCATGTAAATGCTAGGTGATGATGATGATGATGAATGCAGATGAAGACTGGGAGGCTAGAAAGGTAAGGTGATGTGCCAAGGCCAACTAATCAACCTTTTTCAAGTGTCTACTATGTGCCCCTTGTGGAGGTGAGCAGCAGCACAGATTCAAAGCCAGGACCTCAGCACGTGTCCCCCCTCCCCCCAGTACCGACGTGAGACCCTTCCTGCACACAGTGGTCAGGTCAGGAACAAGCCTCCACTGAGGACTGCTATGGCCAGGGAGGCAGAATGACCTCCAGGCCAGTGGTGCGAGTGGAGCTGGCCCATGGGTGCAGAGTCCCAAGCCAGAGTCTTTAGACCTGGACACTCACACCCCAAGACCCTGAGAGTCCCAGAGCAGAGGCTGGGTGGGGTGATCCCTCTGCCTAGAGCCTGGCCTGGGAGTGCAGAGGCCCCCAGCCTTGCCTCTCTCCCTCACCGTGTCAATGTACAGAGGTTACAAGAACTGGCCCTTAGACACCATCTGACCCTAACTTCTTATTTATGGATAGGAACAACTGAGGCTCAGGAAAGGAAATGGGCTCCACCAAGATCTCACAGCTGCCCAAGCTTTGGAGT
The DNA here is from genome assembly GCA_023548195.1 of Bettongia penicillata ogilbyi. Lineage (NCBI taxonomy): Eukaryota > Metazoa > Chordata > Mammalia > Diprotodontia > Potoroidae > Bettongia > Bettongia penicillata. Next base: position 4,848,318 of record JAJHZJ010000591.1, on the reverse strand, counting down.
TCATCAGACACCATTGACTCCAACTCTTTCATCTTACAGAAAAGGAGCCTGAGATTCAGAATGGTCCCAGGAAGGAAATGTTCCCAGAGCCTAGGATCATCCTGGTCCAGGGAGCAGATCAGCAATGACCTTGGGGGTGGAATCATGATGGGCTCTCCCAGAACAGAGGGATCATTTTGTTCTGTTTGGCCTCAGGAGGGAAAGCTAGAGGAGGCCAGAGAGGGGACTTCTCAGTTCCTTTGGAGGAATGGGGAAGACGATGAGCATTTATATAATACCCACTATGGGCATGTTACAAATAGGATCTCTTCTGATCCCCATTTTACAGATGGAGAAACTGAAGCAAGAAGAGCCCAGAGGCACTTTGTCAGGCAGTGTCTGAAGCCAGACATGAAGGCCTAAGTCAGTCAAATATTCATGAAGGGTCAACGAGGTCTGGGCCATGCTAAGCAATGGGGTTGCAGAGAAAGACCCTGTCCCAAGTGACCTCTCCCATTTCTCCATCTTGTTTGGAGGCTAATTGAAGGACGCAGGCAGGTTTAGCCCAGAGTCAAGAAGACCAGGGTGGGGTCTCCAGGTATTTTTGAGGAGCTTTCAGAGGGGAGACACAGCATGGAGTAGAAAGAGAGCAGGCCCCAAAGTCAGGAAGTTCTGGCTGTGCTACTCTGGGCAGGTCACTTCACCTCAGTCAGTAAGTGGCTATTAAGCACCTACTGTTTGCCAGACCTGTGCCAGGCTAAGCACCAGGGATACAAAAAGAGGCCAAAGGCAGCCCTTGCCTATCCTCAATGAATTCACAGCTCCATCCTAGAGAGCTACAGACAGGTCAAGCAGGAGGTGGTCTGGGGGAGGGCAAGAGGCCACACGGCAGGGATATGAAGGGACCTGGGGATTAGATGGGTGGCATGGGAGGCACCCTCCAGTCCTGTGGGCCTGTAGAGGTTCTGCGGAGGGGCAGGCTCTGGGAGCTCTCTGCCTACAGCAGTCTCTGTCCATTGTAGGCCTGGGCTGGGTGTATGACAGGCACAGCACAGGGCACTGGTCTCAGGTTTGTGAAGGATTCTAAAGATGGAGGATAAGGGTTAGGGTGTGTGTGCATAAATATGTGCATATGTGTATGCCATGTGCATTGTGTGAATGTGTACGCACATTTGTGTGATGTGTATGCACATACACTGTGTTATATTGCGTGTGTGCATACATGCATTAGTATAGTATGTCTGTGGCATGCACATGGGTGGGGTATAGTATGTGGGTGCGCACATATATGGGTATGGTATGTTTGTGCACATGTGTGGGCTATGGAGCATGTGTGAGTGCACACATACATGAGTTGTGGGGGTGTTCCACATGCACATGTGTGTATGTGTGTTCATGCTCAGTCCTGGCACCACATGATGCTATCCCATCTGACTGGGGCGGTGCACGTGTCTGGATATGCCATGCTGTGTGTGTGTGCCTGTGATGAGTCAGCCTGCCAGGCCTGGGCTGGTGTCTGGGGATTGAATACAAGGGGGTGCAGAGAATATGCAGAGCCCCCTGGGAGCTTCTCTTGGGGTCTCAGCCCTGCAAAGGGTGCTGGTTACAGACTGAGGGCCTGCGTAGGGAGACCCTTCTCTTCCGGTTATGCCCTTGTGGTCCCCAGTAAATCCTGTCACTTCTCTGGGGCTGTTTCCTCCCGTGTAAAATGAGGGGGTTAGACCAGGAGGGCTCTAAGGCTTTTTCCAGCTCTCAAATTATGCCCCTTTAATCCTTCTCCCCATATATCCCTGCTTCCCACCAGGGAAGGGACTGCCTGCTTCCCATGATGCTCTGAGTCTGGGAAAGGCAGCTGCAAATCAAGAGTCCAGGGACAGAACTGGACAGTGGATTGAAGAGCCTGGGGATAAGGAATGGTGATAGGAGGGAAGAAAGGACACAGGGTTGAGTGGGCAGCCTGCTGATTAAAAAGGAGACGCTGGGTCACAGCGGACCCCAAGCTCCAAAGCCAAGGAGATGATGGGGTTTCCAGAGGCCCAGTTTCTAGAAGGGGAACTCAGGACTAGCCCTCTCTGTAGACTCCATGGCAGTTTTAGGATAGGACATGTGAAAAATGGAGACTTAATTTTGGCCTTTGCACTCCTAATCCAAGACCTGGGTACATGTTAGGAGGCACCTAAGAGCTCATTGTGGTGAATCTGGAGTAGGGCAGCAGCAGGAGGAAAGGGGGCTGGCCAGGAAGGCCAAGTGCCTGGACATTTGCCCTGATGGAGAGTCCCCTAAGGAAGATAGGACAGCCCCCACAATGGCCTGGATCCCCTAAGGATTCCCATCCACATAGGGCACTTTGAGGTTTGCTCAGAGTCCTCACATTTACACACAGGTTGGAAAACACTTTACCAAAGTGATCATGTGATTCTCATAACAACCATGGGAGGAGATGCTATTACCATCCCCATTTTACAGAGGAGGAAACTGAGGCAGACAGAACTGAAGTGCCTTGTCCAGGGTTTGAGGCTGCTCCCTGGGTCCCCTGCTTACTTTCCAGAGAGGTCAACTTGCCGTTTCCCCTTGATCTGTGCAGAGGCGGCTCTCCACAAGATGTATGCTGGAGGGAGAGGAGCCCTAACAAGGTCCTAGGCTCTTGCCCACTGTCCCACTTCCCCTCCTTCAGCTGCTTTTCTTGTCTCTGCTCTTTCTTGTGTCGCACAAAATGTAGGTAAACTAAGTGCAAAATGACCTTTTGCGGGGGCAGCACTAGGAAGGCTCCTATAGGAGAGGGTGGTGAACCGAATGAAGGAGGCAGGCATTAGTAACAGCCTGAGAAGGAGGAGATGAACTGGCGTGTACGGGGACACAAGAAAAGCCAGTGTGGCTGAACCAGAGAGCTTGTGAGAGGGAGGAATGGCCAATGAGTCTGCAACGGGAGACTTGAGTCTGATTGAGAGGGTGTCAAAGTGCCCCAATCTAGACTCTAAAGGCAATGGGCAGCCAAGGGAGCTTCCTGGGGGAAGGGGAAGCAATGAAGGAGGTAGTCGTCAGGGGTAACAGGAAGGGTCCGAAGAGAGGAGGGCTCAAGGGCATGGTGAGTACTGCTCAGGACGGGCTGGGTTCGAGGTGCCTGTGAGGCATCCGATGCACAGTCTTCATGTCCATGGAAGCCTGGGCCTGGCTTCATCCCAGTCTCAGCTACCTTCGCTGATCCTACAGGACTGGCCCTTAAGGCCCTGGAGATCACGTCCAGGCCACAGGTCTGTGGCTTGTTTGTACACTGCTGCGGCACACAGAAGGCATCTAACAGGAGTTTATCGATGACTTGGGAATGTCCCGTGATCGATGGCAGGACCGTAGTTCAGGAGACAGAGCAGGGCTGGATATAGATCAGCAGTCATCATTGGCACTGACTCCCTGGGAGCCAGGGGAGAAAAGGATCAGGCTGAGCTATGGCTGGTGATCAGGGAGAAGGAGGTGCTGGCCAATGACAGAGAAGAGACTGCGGAAGGAGAAGGTGGTGATGGTGTCCGACTCCGCAGTGCAGGCGTGTCCAGGGCGCTTGATTCTTCCCCCTGGCCCAGCTCCATACGGAGGCCTCCCAGCTCTGAAAAGCCGCTGGACACCGTGCTGACTGAGAGCGGCCCAGGGATGTCTCCCTGCCGGGCCGCTTCCTGGGACCTCCGGCTCCTCCACAACTCTCCTAACGCACCTGCCTCTAGGGGACGTCAGCTGATTCCCCAAGTTCCAGGGACTTACCTCCCCAAGTCGCAGACTTAGGGTTCACTTAGTGTGTATTCGGATCGTGTCTGTGGGTACCTGATGGAGTAAGCTCCGATAGGGCAACTTTGTCACTCACTCGGGTTGGTGGATCCCTGTTAACTGTTAACTTGTTAACTGACTGTGATTCACACCTTGGGGCGGGAAGACATCCTGCCCAGCCCGGCAGGAGCCCGACGTGTTCGTGGCAGGACGTTTTGTGCTAAGGAAGCCCGAGAAAAGGGACGGACCAACCAGAGGGTTCACTACAGGTTGTGATACGCGAACCCCGCGGACTCTGGGCTGACCACGGGGGTCGAAGCAGCTGCAGACAGTTCAGAGGGACGCGGTGAAGGACCAGAGGTCATGCAGCAAGGAGGCGGGAAGGGAGGCAGGAGGCTGCGTCCTGGAAGGGGCAGGATCCGCAAGGTGGGCTGGGCAGGAGACGGACCGTTGTCTGCACTGGCAGGCCCAGGTGATGCGGTGAGGGGAGGGGGCAGCCCTCTGCTTCCCGTCTAAGTGTGGACTGTTGTCTACACTGGCTGGGCAACTCCAGTTACCCGAGTGGATCCTCCGTGTCTCAGAAGGGAAAACAGGCTCAGGAAGAGCCAGAGACGTGCGTGGGAGCAGAGATGCGGGACGGATGGGCGGTGGGAGGCACAGAGGGCGCCAGCCAGAGAGCGTCCCGCAACCATCGGGCTGCCACGTGGCTGCACTCCTCCCCGCTCCGCTGTCCGTATCACGTGGGACCAAGCGAGAATGGAGAGCTTGCATCGCGCATGCGCAGACTCGACCGCTGCCGCTGCGGGGCCGCGGCCGCCACCCCCAATCTAGTGTACCGTAGGAGAGCTAAGGGCTCCTTGGACTGCGCGTGCGCCCCGCCCCCTAGCCCCTCCCCGCCCCTCTTCCCCTCCCCGTGCGCTTGCGCACTGCACACCCTGCTAGCCGGCGCCGTTGACTGACGGGCGAGGGGCGGAGCTTTGGACCCTGCAGAGACACCCGCCTGTGTAGACATCGGAGACCTTGTAGAGACGCCAGAGAGACACCCCTGATATTCTAGAGAAATACCTGAGACTCTGCCCAGAGCTCAAGGGTGTGGGCACGCGAGGACGGTCCTGGGGAAGCCTCCTGTCCCTCCCCCTGCCCCCAAGGCTGGGGGGGAGCTCCTGGGCCTGGGGGGCGGGGCAGCCTCCGCCTCGCTGGAGCCACTACTGGGGAGCAGCCTGAGCCAGACTGGCTGCGATCCTTCCGCCCCCTCCCCAGGGCCAGCCGAGGACCCAGGCCCAAAAAAGGCACAACCCGACTCCGAAAATGTCAGCGCTGCAGATCCGGCTTAAAAGTGTCCTGCAGATTTTTTTCTGGAGAGCTGGTTGTTAAACATTGACAGCGCATCTCAGCATCGGCTCCCAATTCAGACCGGCAGGGCCCCCTTATTGAGAGTGATAAGCAGGCTCTCCTCCTCCGTCGGCACGTTCTTTTTAATAAAACAATTTCTGCCAATTAATTTTCTTAGCTTGTGTTTTACCCAAACAAAAGGAAGAGGTCGCTCCCTTTCCAGCTTCACTACACTGCCTTCCCTTCCCATCCAGCCGGCCCTCCTTTCTTCCACGTGGCAGGGTCCTCCACACACACTTTTGTGGGCTGCGGTGCGAACCTTTCCTCCGGCAAGAGGCCTTTTGTGCACTCCCTACGCCCCACACACCTAGTTGTTAATGACTTTTGCCCTACTACAGCTACATTGTATCTAAAGTGTTGCTAAGTGCCTTCATCCAATTGGAGTGGGAAACGTGAGAGCGTCAGGACCTGTCCCAGGAGGGCTGGCTTGACCACGTTCTGGGCAACGGAGGGTGCTCTCTCGACTCCTCAGTCACCCAGGGAGGGAAGGAAGGCTGTGTGCTCATCCCTTGCTAAAAAGCTAAAAAGCTGGTCAGCTACTGCAGGGATGGTAAATTGTTTGACTTGAAAAGCTACAAGCCAGGACTAAAGTGGAGGGAGTGTTGGTGCATGATTTTCCTTTCACAGATGGTCGTGCTCTCCACAGCAGCCTCTGAAGCTCTAGTGCAACAAAGCATGGATCAATTCTCTGCTGCTTGTGTTTGAACACCGAGAAAACACAGGTGCTCCACCCACCAGCACCCCACGGTCCAAATGTGGAACCATCGGTTGCAGCAAATGGAAAGGAGTTTTGAATGCTATGGATAAGTTCACTTACCTTGGTAGTGTACTTTCCAGGGATGTACACATTGATAATGAGGTTGACACAGGCATTGCAAGAGCTATGTTTGTGAGGCTCCAGAGAAAAAGTATAAGAGAAAAGAGGTATTTGACTACCAAACTGAAGGTCTACAGAGTCCATCGTGCTGACCTCATTGTTTCATGCCTGTGAAACATGGACAGGCTACCAGCGCCATGCCAGGAAACTGAATGGCTTCCATTTGAGCTGTCTTAGGAAGATTCTGAGTATCACCTGGCAGGAGAAGGTACCAGACACTGAGGTCCTTAGTCTAACTAAACCGCCAAGCATTCACACTCTGCTCCAATGGGCTGGCCAATTGTTCAGATGCCAAATGGATGTTTGCCAAAAAGACTTTTATGGAGAACTCACACAGGGCAGGGACTCACATGGTGGTCAGAAGAAGTGATATAAGGACACTCTCAAGGTCTCTCTCAAGAACTCTGGAATAGATTGCGTGACATGGGAGACACTGATACAGGACTACTCAGTATGGTGTGCCCACATCAGAAAGAGTGCTGTGCTCCATAAGCAAAGGAGAATTGCAGTAGCTCAAAAGAAATAGGAGGTATGCAATCCCTCCCCAAATCCACCCCAAATGTTCACACAGATTACTTGTGCCTGAACTGTGGATGAGCATTCTGAGCTCGTGTTGGTCTGATCAGCCACAGTCGACACATAGTGAGTTGACTGAAACATAATGATGTCATCTCTTTGAGAAAAAAGGACAACTAGGGCCTTCAAATGTATCTTTCATCCATTTACAATGTAAGCTCCTTGAGGGCAGGGACTCTGCCTTTTGTCTTGGAATCCACCTATTTGCCAGCTTCACGGACTAGTCCCGATGCTTTTACAGCTGTTAATTTTACCTTTGCAGCAGCCAAAGCAGAAAACCCTGTTTCCCACAAAGAAGCCATTGCACATGATAGCTAAATCCATTCTGTTGTCTTTGAGAAACCTGTGAACTCCTTGGTCCTCGACCAAATGGAAGACTTTGAGGTTCAGATGCTTCTTTTTCACAAGCAAGATGTCTGTTCATTGCTTCAGTTCCGAAGAAGAAATGTATCATATTTGTGGCAAACAGGCTCCTTATTCAAATGGAGATCGAGTCATGTAACAAGCTGGTCTTTACTTTCTTATCCAAAGGTCATGTATTTCTTAAATTGGGAAACATTAAAAATATTTTCTGTCGATTAACCATAGTTCTCTTTCATGAATGCAGCCAAGGTATCTTTCTGAATCAGAGTATGAATTTGAAGACGCCGTTTTTAAAAAATGCCCACCAAATACATGTTTGAGGAGGAAATCTGTGATTAAACGGATTTGCCTCTACCTTATTATCACTAAGGAAAATGACTGTCTTCAGTTCAAACATGCTTCGAAGGATTTGAGCAAAAGAAAGTAATAGCTTAGTTGTTGTTTCTTATGTTCTGCCTCTGTATTGTCAGACCATTTTTGCAAAGAGCCTTCCACATAATGGACTGTTTTACAAAGCTGGTTAGTCTTGTATCAATATGGAAAATGGTATGTAGCTGCTTTTCCCTCAATTCTTTGGACCGGTAATTGCCTGTGATGCATGCAATGCATCACAATAGCTCAAAAGGCCACCGTTTTATCTAGGATGGATTCTCTGAGACAGATGAGATTGGTGTGCATTCCAGGCACGGGGATCAGCCAGAGAAAAGGCTCTGCCATGAGACGCTAGGCCAGTTAGGCCGGGTGTCAGAATGGGAAGGAAGACTTGTGGCCAGCAAAGCTGGAGAAGTAGATTGGCCGGGTCATGAAGGAAGCTGTAGGGTGCCCACCGCTGGCATTAGTGGAGTAGGGGAGTTGCATGGTCAGACCTGCACTTTAGGAAAATCACTTTGGCAGCCATGTGGAGGGGGGATGGGGAGAGACTTGGAGGAAGCCAGAGAAACCCAGAGAGGAGAAGAGAAAGCATTCCAGGCATAAGGGACAGGCTAGCCCAAGGCAATAATGGGAGATGCAGTGCTTTGTGCCGCCAGGAGCCCAGTAGTTTTGGATGGAAGAGTAAGTGTGTGTGTGTGTGTGTGTGTGTGTGTGTATGTATGCACTTGAGTGCATGTGCCCATATGTGCTGGGGGAGGATGGGGTTTGAATGCCAGGTAGTAGATTTTATACATATGAAGGTGAAAGGGAGCCATGGGAGTTCACTGACATGGTCAGCCCTGAGAGTCAGGAAAACCACTGTAATGGCTGAGTGGACATACCTTGGAAAGGGCAGAGACCTGGGGCAGGAAGATGCCCCAGCAGCTAGTACGGTAGGTAGTACAGGTGTGAGGTGACAAGAACCTGGTCCAGGAGGCTGCTATGTCAGAGGAAAGAAGGGGGCATATTTGAGAGATGCTGCCAAGGTAAAATCACTAGGGCTTGGCAACAGATTGGATCTGTGGGGTGAGAGTGAAGAATCCAGGATGACTTTCCAGATTGGTGTCTTGGGGAACTAGGAGGATGCAGCCCTCTACATTACTAGGAGTGGGGTGGGGGCTTGGGGGAAAGATAATGAGGTCTATTTTGAACATATTGAGGTTAAGATGTCTACTGGACATCCAGTTCAAGAGGTGTGATTAAATGTAAATGTGAGATCACAGGTCGGCAGAGAGATTAGAGCTGGGAATCATATGCCTAGAAATCATAATTATATCCATGGGAGGTGATGAGATCCCCAAATGAAGAAGTGCAGAGGGAGAAGAGGGTCCAGGACAGAGCCCTGAAGGACACTTATGGTTAGAGGGTGGGATCTGGAGGAGCCCAGGAGACAGAGAAGGAGAAGAGCCAGAAGAGAGAGGACTGCCCTGACAACACAGAAAGAAGAGTGGTCCACAGGGTCCAAGGCTACAGACAGGTCAAGGAGAAGAGAACTGAGCAAAGGTCATTGGATTTGGCAACTAGGAGATCATGGGTCACTTTGAACAGAAGCCAGATTTTAAGGGATTAAGAAGAGAGGAAGCCGGGGGAAGCTAAGGTCTGACTGTAGATGGCCTTTTCAAGGCATTTAGCCACAAAAGGAAAGAGAAGTAGAGGAGACAGCAGAGATGGAGAGATCAAGGGAGGGTTTTCAGGATTGGGGAGATAGGGCCATGTCTACAGGTAGTAGGGTTTTTTGTTTGCCTTTCATTCTCGAGGAGGACCATCAATCAGGAAGGTGATGCCATGACTTGCAAGTGAATTGGATTGAAATGAGGGAGGGCTGTGCAAAGTCCCCATCAATGTCTCATTCGTGTTCATTTTCACAGTTCCTTAGTGTTCTCCACTATGATGGAAATGCAGCATAGAGTTCAAATGGAGGAAACAGACATCGAGGTCCTCTGCAGACTCCTGTTGGCAGATAAATCCACATGACTGAAGTGCTTTCTGGAAGAGATAGGTTTGGGTTGATCACCCAGGCAAGAAGAAAAGTTTGGAAGAAGAGTACTTAACCACCAGGTTGATGCAGCGGCTTGTATCCGGGAATGACAATGCAAACAGACCTCAATCAGGTCCAGAATTCACTTGAGGGGGCATAGACTTGGAAGGACCTTCGAAGCCCTCTAAATGGCCCTAGGTTCATCTTTTTAATGCTGACACTCTCCTAATACTAATGTCTTATGCCTTCATACAACACAACATAAAACACAACAGTCTTTTAGAGTTTCAGGCTGCACCAGTATTCCAGTGCATTCAGTTATTCCAGAACCAATTGTTTTGGGGCCCTTTGTTATCACAAAAGGCTCAGCTATGAATATTTTGAATATGGATGACAGGGATCTTTCTGTCTGTCTTTCTTTGACTCTCTGGAGTACATGCCCACCAGCAGGATCTCTGGGTCAAAGGAGATGGGCAGTGTAATCACCTTTTTAAAAGAAGGATCATTCTAAACCCACAAATACAATTCATTTCTTTTTTAAGATTTTCATTTATTTGTTTGGGTTTTTTTTGACTATATTGTGAGTTCCAGGTTGTCTCCCTCCTTTCTTCCTTCCCTCCCATTAGAGAAGGCCAACATTTGGCGCAGATACACACTCCCATAGATCAGCTATTTCTCTGGAGGTCGAGACCATCTTCATAGATCCTTTGTAGTTGATTTGAGTGTTTATATTCAGAATAGCTCAGTCATTCACAGTTACTCTTTGAACAATCCTGCTGCTACTGTAGACAATGTTCTCTTGGTTCTGGTCAATTCACTTTGCGTTATTTCATGAACGTCTTGCCATGTTTTTCTAAAACCAATCTGCTCCTCATTTCTCACAGCTCACTGGTATTCCATCAGGTACGATGAATGTCAGGGTGTTAGAGTTTGTATCATCCAGCTCCGGGCAGCTAGGTGGCGCTGCAGCGACACAGTAATAGGCTTGGGGCCTCAGATACTTCCTAGCTGTGTGACCCTGAACAAGTCACTTAACCTTGTTTGCCTCAGTTTCCTCATCTGTAAATTGAGCTGGAGAAGGAAATGGCAAACCACTCTAGTTATTTGCCAAGAAAACCCTAAATGGACACAACTGAACAACAACCAGCTACTTCTAGAGTAATCACAGAGTGACCACAGTGGCCTTGCTTCATGACATTCAGGAACCCCAATGATAAATACAGTGGATCATATTTTTAGGATTTGGGTTTTTACATTAACAAGTATGTATTGAACATCGACTGCTACACACTGTGCGCTAGAGTCTAGGAACAGCAATAGGGCCTGGTCCTGTGATCTCACTGGCATAGGGAAGGGTTAGGGGAGGAAACTCCCTCTACCAATCTAGGTTGGCACCCTCTCTAGAGCCTATAAAGTCCTTCGAAGCACTGAGGAGGGTCACCCAGCCAGGTAGGACTTTTAATTCAGGCCTTCCTGACTCAAAGGCCACCGTCCACTTCACAATGCCATCCTTATGTATATGTGGAAGCAGAGACACATGTGAATAAAATAACCACAAGGTAATGTTGGGCAGAGGCACCAGTGCCTGAACCTCAAGAGAGGCTTCACGGAGAGAGGGCAGGAGGGAGGGGCTTCCAGGCATGACATGGGAGATGGGGGCTCAAGTGAAGAAGGCAGATGACTGCTGTGGCTGTGATAGAGCGGTGCATGATCAGCCTGATCGCAGATATTAAACATCCCACAGCCATCGGGAGCCACTGAAGATCATAGAAGGGGGAAAGAAGAGGGTACCTGTGCTGCTAGAAGGTATAGGCACTGCACTGAGCACTTCACAACGATGACAATGGAGAAAGGAGAGCCTGGAGGAGGGGTCCAGGTGGGCGATGCCCAGGGCCCAAGCCAACATGGTGCTGTGAGTGGAACAGCTCCTGGGGAGGTGGCCTGGCTGGCTATGGGGAAAGGGGCCACCGAGGGACTGAGGATTCCTGCGTGATGGCCAGTAGTCCAGGATCCTGGACAGAAATGAAGAAGCTGGCTTCAGAGGGGACAGAGCACAGATAAGTCTGAGTATTTCTACTACTTAAAACCTCTCCACTGTCTTTGCTTGCATTGGTTTCGGCTTTGGGAGATTTCCTCTTCAAAGCAGCTATGTGTTAAACCATCATAAAAGAATATTTTATTTTATGAAAGTCAGACAATAATATATTTAAGACAATTAAATCTGAATTTAATTGTTGAACATTTCAACTGATTATCTATAACCAATAATTATCACAATTGTAACAGGGTCTTTTTGGAACCGAGATTATTCTACTGCACTCACCAAAATGTATGAGTAAGAAATAACGCATCTCCCAGGACTTTGCTCTCCCACCCCAATGTGTTTAGCTTCAGGCTTACACACTCCACACTGCAGTGCGGCAAGCAGCTTGAACACTAGCTCATCTGCTCGGGAACCCATGCTCACCGACAGCGACGAAGTCCATCCCGACCTCATTAGCACAAGTCACCGTGGTGCATTCAAGGGGAGTTAAGAGAGGAATTCCCTAAGCTTGTCTCGTATGTCATTTTTTTGTCACTGAGATCACGCCAGGAAGCCTCCGTTGAGCTTGGCCATAACTTCTGAGAGCAAATTGTCTCTTGCTGCTTCCACCCCAGGTTGTTCAGTCTCATTTGACTGTTCCTGACCCCACCGGGGTTTTTGTGGCAGAGATACTGGAGTTATCAGTACAGTCCATTTGACAGATGAGGAAACTGAGGCAAACAGTTGGATGACTTGTCCAGAATCACAGATGGTGTCTGAGGCCAGACTTGAACTGGGGATGATAAAGCGCCCTGACTCCAAGCCCTGTGCCATGTCCACCGTGCCACCAACTCCCCCCTCCCCCATAGGTTTTCCCATACCCCACCTTAAGGGACTGGTTGCTTGCTCCAGAATGGCCTCCCCTGACAACAGACTCACACTGCCCTCTGCTGGTGAGGCTTGGGAAAACATGACCCTAGACTTCCCTTCTTCCACCAGGGTTCTACATGGGCAGACTAGACTCAAAGGGTTTAAAGCACTTTGCCATCGCTATCCATTACACGCCTCCTAGCATTCGCCTGTGGAGGAGTGCCCCCCAACAAGCCAGCCCCCACTTATGTCTCACTCCTGACTCAGGGCCTAGAGCAAGGATGATGGCGCAGGGGTCAGGGCTGAGATCCTGGGAAGGCAAAAGCCAACCACAGGCTGGGCTGGGCGGGGTCTCCCCTCCTGCACCTGGTAGCTAGCATTCCTCTTCAGGTGTGGGCCCTCCCGGCCGCCACCCTCAGATGGCCTGCGTGCTACATGACTTCCTCCCTCCTGGGCTGAGAGTTCTTTCTAGCTAGGACAGAATCCATTCTCAAGCTGACTCCAACCAGATGGCCTCCCTCCTCAGGCCAAAGGCAGTTTACAGGTAATTTTGATCACATACATCCCTAACAAGAAAAATGACCACCCCCCCACACACTTAACAGACTTTATCTATGTAACATCCCAGCATCAACCTACTGTATACCTTATAAAACGCACTCAAGTTCAAAAGGATAGTGAGGCTGAACTGTTTGTAAATAATGTATTTCAACAAGAACCACGCCAACCCCCAACCCCTCTGGACCTTGCTGCAGCACCAGCCACACTGTGGGGTGCCAGAGGCCTGCTTCTGAAGAGCTTGGTTTTCCAACATCCCACTGAAGAATGACAGGAACATTCCTAAGTTTCCCTTCACCAAAGGGTTCTCTCTCCTCCTGAGGTTTCTCGGTCATTATTAAGACTTCACCTTTACCTAAAGGGAGAGAACACAAATCCAGTCCATTTGGGACCCTCAGACTTTGTGTAAGAGACAACATACCTACAAGTCCCATAACCCTCAGAAGGCAGCAGCAAACCACATCTAGGCCTACCCCACCACCCCCACCTGGGCACCATCCCCATAGCTTGCGAGGGTCCTGCTCCCGAGGGCAAGCAGCTTCCTCACTCTGGGTCCTTTGGACATCTGATGGGGCCTAGGGGTCGGCATGACCCTTCTTTTCACCCTCTTACCCTGAGCTCCACAAATCTGTCAAGGGGCAATCAATAACAGAGTGGGAGGAAACAGGGCCCCTCAGACCCCTGGGAGTCAAAGGCCCAGGGGGCACTGAGTATCTTCACAGGAGTCAGAGCCCAGTGCTGACATCATCGGGGCACCCAGTGTTCCCTCTACTCCTGATGCCCCAGCACTACCAATATCCCCCCTGTGCTCAATCTGGGGGTCCTCTCCCAACCGAGGTAGGGGTGGGTAGGGAAGGTTCAGAACCCAGTGACTTGACTGGGTTCTCTCTACCAGCACTTCCCCACCTTGGGCAGAGGGTGAGTAGCACTCAGGCACCACTCGCCCCCTTCTGGCTATGAGGACCCTCCCCATTCATACACTTTTGTTCCTAAGGTAAGACTGGGTCCTTTTGATGGCTGAAGTTCCCAGGTAGTCCTAGACCCCGGACTGCCTCTGAGTGATGGGAGAGGGGGCAGGGGACCTCCAAACCCCAGAGTGAAAGGAGCCAAATGCAGAAAGACTGCAACCAGGTCCTTGTTGGGGGCAGAACGTGGGTACGAGGGGCAGTGGATGGCCCCAGAGCAGTTTGGGAGGCTGGTGAGGCAGGGAGGCAAGGCTCCTGAAGGCCTAGATGTGCCCAGTGAGAGTAGGACGCAAGGACTGCTAGGGGTGAGGCAGAAGGGAAACAGGTTCAGTCCCTGCCAAGGTGGGAACTAGTGGGAGCCCATTTACAGCTGTGGCAGGGATTTTCTCTTTCTTTTCCTTCTCCAACAAGGCAGAAGGTAGAGAAAAAGCAAATGAAAAGATGACTTAAAAAAAAAAAAGTGTGGAGACAGAGTCACAGATAGACCCAGACAGGGCGCAGGACCCTGGAGGGGCTGGGGCAGATGCCCCCTGACTCAGTGCAGGAAGGACAGGCAGCAGGGCAGCAGGCCTTCCTTTCCAAGAGCTGGGATCCCTCAGGCCCCCAGGAATTAAAGCCTGAGGGGCACCATGTTTATGGTAAGGGGTTCAGAGCCCAGCACAGTTATCACAGGAGGCCCAGCTCCCTGGTCTGGTCCGCCCTTGCCCATGAGGGGCCCTCTGAGTCCAAGGCTCCCAAACTTCAGTGATATTCCATTACATCTCCCCCCCAAACCCAATGAACCCCTCAATCACAGGTAGCTCGCCCTCAGCACTCTCTGCCTTTCCCAGACTCCCTCAGCGGTCCAGGTAAGCCAAAGGACTTGAGCTACAACATCCCAGCAACGTGGAGCTGGGCCCCAATGCCCATTCTGCGAGTGGCAAGCCCCCTCTGCATCTTCATCCACAAATGAGGGAGCCAAGATAGTCTACTCTGGGACTTAGGAAGGGGAGGACTTCCATCGTGGAAGGGACCTTTGCTGTCCTGGTGTGGCCCCCAAAGACAGAAACTGGAAGGGAGCTATGACTCAGCCATCCCGGGCACAACTCAGGGTGGAGGGTGCGGTGCACTCCCCCCTCCCCTCCCCTCCAATTCACAGACTCACCTGTGGTAGGTGGCACAAGGGTCAGTGCCCTCCACCATCACTTGGGCAAAGATGAGGGCAGGGCTGCTGGAGACATCATGGGGCACATGGGGCCAGGCTGGGGGTCAGGAAGACCCCAGTTCTAATCCAGCCTCAGGACCATCACCTCTCTGCCTGCTTCAGCCTCCTCATCTGTAAGATGGAGACAATAATAGCACCCACCTCCCAGGGCTGTTGTGAGGGTCACATAAGACAATGTTGGCAGTGCTTGGCGTAGCGCCTGGTACACATTAGGGGCTCTATAAATGTTGGTTACTTGACCACAGGGCAGCTACCTGCACTCCGAGGCCACGTGGGCAGGGGGCGGGGCTGTGCAGAGCAGGGTTGTCAGTGACACCCCCACCCAGCTCACATACACATGCACACTCATGGTCACAGGGACATACCCCACTCACACTGCAGCGCATGCACACAGCTGCAGAAAGAGGCCCAAGTGGGGAGGGAGAGTAGGCCCAGACTGTGTCGCGTGAAGACGACCAAGGCCCAGAAGGGCAGACCCAGGGCTGCATAGAGGGGCTGCACCTTTAGGCCGTGGGGCAGCTCAGCTCTCCCTACACACCTTAGAATGGGGAAGGGGGGCTGGGGAGGACACTCAGGGCAATGAACCCCATGCATTCCTCCTGAGAGGTCCTAGCACCCCAAAGCCAAGGGAGACGATGGTGGGGGTGGTGTATCTCTCCAGGACAGCTCAGGGAAAAGTATGATTGGGGTGGGGGAAGTCCAAGCTTCCAGACTCAGGACTGGGGGAGGGGGGTGTCCCCCCAAGGCAGACTCTGCCCACCTCCCACAGCAGAAGCCTACATTGTAAGCAGTCACAGATCCTGCCCTGTCTTTGGGAAGTCCTTGCCCCTGAGCCCAAGGGAGCTGGAACTAGGGCCCCTCAGACCCCTGGGAGTCCAGGGGGCACTTGGTCTGTCCTTCACATGGAGTCAGCGCCCAGTGCTGGCATCATTGGGGTGCCCGGCTGGCTGGCAGTGGTCACTACAACATCCTTGACAGATCCAGGGCCATGTGCTTATTCCACCAAGGGGGTGTGGAAGGCCCCCTTCAGACATGACAGCAGACTCACCACTGATCCTTCTCTGTGGCATCTTGTCCAGATGGTCCCTGACCTCAAGACCAGGATGCCTGGAAGGGAGAAATGAGAGGACAGAAAGGTGGGGCTGAGCAGAACAGAAAAGGAGACAGCTGGGGAAGCCCCCAGAGCTGGGGCCCCTCAGACCCCTGGGAGTCAAGGTCCAGGAGGCACCATGTCTGTCTTCAACAGAGTCAGAGCCCAGTGCTGGCATCATTGGGGTCCCCTCCCGGGGGGCATGAGGGGGTCTGGGAGAAAGAACAGAAGCACAATCAGCTTATACTTCAGTGAGCCCCAACACCCCCAAAATGAGAGGAAAGATCCTCTCTGTTGGCAGGGGGGTCCAAAGTCCAGAGCAGACTGCGCCCCCCCAGGGCGGACCTCCCAAGGTTCCCACCCACCACATGCTCTGCAATCATCAAGACCTTCCCTGCCCTGACACCCCAATGTCTGAGGCCCTCCAAGTTCACCCTTCTGAGACCCAGGGCACCTCCCTTCCAGGGGGCCAGGCAAGGCAGCAGAGGATCCCAGAATCCATGGGCCTTTTCCCTCTTGACGGAAAAGGTTGGGGTTCTCTGCCTTTCGAAGTGATTCAGGGGCCACTGGACACAGACAGGGACCAGCATGGGGGGGGTATGGAGCAGACACCTCTGATCTAGGCAGATGGGGGCGATCAGAGCAGTGGCGGGGGAGGTGCAGAATGGGGGGTGGGTCAGATGGAGGGGTCAGAGCACTGCGGAGAGGGGAGCAGAGTGGGGGGGTCAGGGCAGTGGGGACCAGCATAGGAGGGTATGCGGCAGATACCCCTGATCTAGGCAGATGGAGGGTCAGAGCGGTGGGGGGGGTAGCATGGGGGGGTCAGAGCAGTGGGGGGCAGCATGGGTCCCCCCCCATCTGGGCAGAGGGGGAATGTCTCACCAGTAGGGGTGTGAGAGCGGCTCCCACCAGGAGAGAAATGGGGGGATGGGAGGCAGAACCAGGGCTGGGGGAGCCCCCTGAGGGGGTCCACACCCTCGGTGACCTCCCGCTGCCCCCCGTCCCACGAGCCCCTCTCCTCCAGGTGGGACACCCACCCCCACCCCCGACCCCCGGGGGCACACAGTTGGTGCTTACTAAATGCTCTCAGGCTGCCCCGGCCATGACGTTTTCCTCCTCTTCACCCCCTCCCCAAGCGGGGTCCGACGCCTTTGGCCCTGAAGAAAGAGAGGGGTTATTGGGGGGCCCAGCGCCACGGGCTCGCCCCTCCCCCCACCACGTGCTTCCCCCACTCACGCGCTGCCTCCGAGGGAGTCCCACAGGCCGCTCACGTGACCTGCCCCCCCCCATGGCGGTGCGGAGCCCCCCCTCCGCGGGGCGCGTGGACTCACGAGCCGAGCACGAGCCCACGTGGGGGGAGCAGCGAGCCCGCACCCAGGCCAGCCATGCTCCGCAGCCGCCGCACCTGCGCAGTGCGCGAGCTGACTGTGGCCGGCCTAGCTTCCGGCCATGCGCACGAGGCGGAGGAGGCGGGACTGGGCAGGGGGCGGGGACAAGAGGGGGAGGGACGGGGGAGGGCGGAGCTTCATACTGTTCAGACCCGCAGTAGGGTCGGAGACGCCTGCCCAGAGACAGAGACCCCTAGAGACCCTGCAGAGACAGAGAGACCCCCAGAGACCCCGGCCCAGAGACAGAGACCCCACAGAGACTCCCAGAGACCCCGGCCCAGAGACAGAGACCCCCAGAGACCCAGGCCCAGAGACCCCGCAGAGACTCCCAGAGACCCCTGCCCAGAGACAGAAACCCCCCAGAGACCCCACAGAGACTCCCAGAGACCCTCGGAGACCCTGCAGAGACTCCCAGAGACCCTGCAGACCACTATCCAGAGTACCCAGAGACAGCCAGAGGCCCTCCAGGGCTATTTCCCCAACTCCCACCTGAAGAGGCAAGTTGGGACCAGAGGTGGTAGAGATGTTACCCTTGAAGGGCTGACTCTTTCTCTCCTGGAGGTTCTGTGGAGAGGCCCTCACCAGCCTTCTGCTCCCCGGCTCCTCTTCTCTCTAGGTTTTCAGGACCCTTCCTCCTCCTGGCTCTCCTCCTCCCTCTCTGGAGACTCCTCTTCTGTATCCTAGGCTGGAGCCTCCTTCAGGCCACACCCTCTAACCACAGGGTCCCTCATGGCTCTGTCCTGGGCCCTCTTCTCCCTCCATATACTTCCCTTGGTGACTTCACTGACTCCCATGGATTTAACGACCATCTCCATGCTGAGGATTTTCAAGTCTATCTTTCCTGCCCCAGTCTCTGCTGACCTCTCATCTGACCTCTCTAACGGTCCTTCAGATGTCTCTATGTCAGTTGTTCGGTCCTGTCTGATTCTCCATGACCCCATTTGGGGTTTCCTTGTCAGAGGGGTTGGAGTGGTTTGCCATTTCTTTCTCAAATTCATTTGACAGATGAGGAAACTGAGGCAAATAGGGTCACATTTCTAATAAGTGTCTAAGGCTGGATTGGAACTCAGGGGCATGAGTCTTCCTGACTCCAGTGCTCCATCAACTGCCCCATCCAGCTGCCCCATGTCCTTTAGGCATCTTAAATAGGTACAAAAGAGAACTCCTTACCTTCCCCCCTAAGCCCCACCCATCACAGCAGAGGGCAGCTCGGTCCTCCCAGGCCCTCCAACTCCCAGCCAACATGGCAGCAAAGCTTGTCAATTTCACCTGTGCGCCATCTCTCTGATATGCCCGCTTCTCTCCTCTGATACTGCCACCTCTCTGGTACAGACCCTGGATCCCTCACGCCTGGATTATTACAATCGCCCATGGGGAAGGGTGGTTTGGGGAGGGTCTGCCTGCTTCAAGTCTCTTCCCCTCCATTCCTTCCTCCATTCAGTCACCAAAGGGATTTTTCTAAAGGCCAGATCCAACCACATCACCCCCCTCCCCTGCATCCCTACTCATAACCTCTATTGACCACCTGTCACCTCCAAGATCAAATACCAAATGCTCCCTTATTCAAAGCCCTTCAGACCTGGCTGCTCCTCCCATCCCACTCCCCACCACGCACCCTTCCATCCAATGACCATGGACTCTCGGCTACTCCACCCACAAGACCCTCCACTATTGGGCTCCTCCTCTCCACCTCCCAGCCTTCCTGCTTCCTTCGAGGCCCATCTAACATCCCACCTATAGAACCCCTTTTCCTGCCTCGTTTCTCTGACTTATCCCATCTAAAGCTGGTCTGTACAAAGATGTTTGCATGCTGTTTCTGCCATTCAACAGGGAGCTTCTGAATGGCCAGGAATTATCTTTTGTTTTTCTTTGTCCGCCCAGTGCTTAGCACAGCGTGCTGGACACATAGTCGGTGCTCCTGACTGACTGGAGAACTGCCTGGGCACACCCAGAGGCCATGCAGAAACCCTCATATGTGAAGCTTCCATATGGACGTGTTCTGTAGGCTGACACAGCCACGCTCAGTAGGTCGGCCACACAGTCAGCCCTCATTGCGCACATCCTGGGCTGTGCTTAGAAATGTCACAAGACCAATGAGGGGGCTCTGCCCAGGCATCTACCTCCTGTCCTCAATCCATAGGCCAGGACAGTTCACTCAGCATACCTGCCACAATGTCCCAGTCTGGATGTTGAGCTCTACCGATGAACAGTTGTAGTGAAAGGCAAAGTCTAGGGCCCTGGAGAATTCTTCAGTATGGCACACCAGTTATACAATGGCATGTTTGCCCAGGTTCTAGAAAGTGGACAGTGCTCTCATGCCTTCCCAGTCACCAGGGGAGTGACACAGGGCTGTGTGCTTGCTCCCATGCTTTTTAGCATGTTTTCAGCCATGTTGACAAATGCTTTCAATAAGGATGAACACGGCATCAAGGTCAACTACCATACTGATGGTAAGTTCTTCAACTTGAAAAGGCTACAAGCCAAGACCAAAGTGAAGGGAGTGTGGGTGCATGCTTTTCTGTTTGCAGATGACTGTGCACTCAGTGCAGCCTCTGAAGCTGAGATGCAGCAAAGTATGTATGGATCAATTTTCTGCCGCCTGTGCTCATTTTGGCCTAATAATTAACACCAAGAAAACACAGGTGCTCCCCCAGTCAGTTCCACACCATCCATACATGGAACCATTGGTTACAGCAAATGGAGAAGTTTTGAATGCTGTGGATAAGTTCACTTATCTTAGTAGTGTACTTTCCAGGGATGTACATATTGACAATGAGGTTGATGCATGCATTGCCAGAGCTAGCTCAGTGTTTGGGAGGCTCTGAAGGAAACTATGGGAGAGAAGAGGTATTAGACTGACTACCAAACTGAAAGTCTACAGAGCCATTGGGCTGACTTCATTGTTGCATGCCTGTGGAAACCTGGACAGCCTACCTGTGCCATGCCAGGAAATGGAATCACTTCCATTTGAACTGTCTTAGGAAGATTCTGAAGATCACCTGACAGGAGAAGATAGCAGACACTTTAGCAAACTGAATTGCCAAGCATTCAAACTCTACTACAGAGGGAACAACTCTGATGGACTGGTCACGTTGTTCAAAGGCCGAAGAAATACTTGCCAAAAAGACTGTTTTACGGAGAACTTGCATGGGGCAGGCGAACACATGGTGGTCAGAAGAGGTGATACAAGGACACTCTCAAGGTCTCTCTTAAGAACTTTGGAATTGATTCTGTGATATGAGAGATACTGGCACAGGACTGCTCAGCATGGCATGCCCTCATCAGAGAAAGTGCTGTGCTCTATGAGCAAAGCAGAATTGAAATAGCTCAAAAGAAACATGAGACGCACAGATTTAGAAACATCTCCATTCCAAATGTTCACACA
Organism: Bettongia penicillata ogilbyi; assembly: GCA_023548195.1. Lineage (NCBI taxonomy): Eukaryota > Metazoa > Chordata > Mammalia > Diprotodontia > Potoroidae > Bettongia > Bettongia penicillata. The sequence continues at coordinate 4,827,506 of JAJHZJ010000591.1, read as the reverse complement.
GACTATTTGTGCCTGACCTGCGGTAGAGCATTCTGAGCTCCCATTGGTCTGATCAGCCACAGTTGGACATGCTGAAACTTGACTCCAACATAGCGATGTCATTCTGGTCCAACAATCAACCAGGCAGCACAGGGCATGGCACCTGACCATAACCAATTAACATTTATACTGAGCTTACTGTGTGCCAGGTACTGTACTATCTTATTAATTATTAACTCATTTGGTTCTCACAACAACCCTGAGAGGTAGGTACTGTTATTATTTCCACTTCACAGATGAGGAAATTGAAGGAAATAGAGGTTAAATGACTTGCCCAAGGTCACATATCTCGGACATGTAGGAGGTTGAATTTGAATTCAAGTCTTCTTGAATTGATCCACTGTGTCACCTATCTGCAACAGTCAATAAACCTTTATTAAGAGCTTATTGTGTGCCAAGCATTGACCTAAAGGTTCTATACTTCCAGTGTTGGAAAACTAGCCAAGAGTGAGTGACTTCAGTTTTTCACAGTTACACATGGCATTTGTCTGTTGTGATGACTCCAATTAAGAAGTGTGACAATTCATAGAAGCTTTTTGCATCCTATTTTCTCAGTCACCTGTGGTATGTGCCACCCCTACATGTATACATGTGGCAGTGGGACTCTTCTGGTTGCATTTGTATATCATGCCACTCACATGTGAGGGCTGAGATGACTTTGTGGAATTAAAGGGTATGAAGTCATTCTCTAAAAGCTGAGACTCATGACTACTGAGAGGAGCAGGTCCAGCAGGGTCAATGTCCTGATGTTCATGGCCAGGATGAGATTCCTGGCCTCAGGAGACTGGGCATAAATGCATCATGGATCTGGACCAGCTGACCTCACTTTATGGTGCTTTTTGTTTCTTACAGGGTTACTGCAACCTCAAATGGAGCAAGTCTGTTGGCGCCATTTTTCCAACAGTGTAGGCTCATGATATCTCCAACTTTTTCATTACTGTTACATTTGCTATGTAGATCTTTGATGCTACTTTGGGCCCATATAAGGCAGTA